>VYZV01013908.1:58383-83871 GCA_013401275.1 Pandion haliaetus | reverse complement strand
TTCAGAACAGAGTTAGCACCCAAAATTCTGGTATTAAGGTATCCAAACATAGAAAGTATGATACCTTCACATAATAACGAGTTAAACACATTTTATTTTCAGATAATGTAATACTGGCCAAAACACCAACAATTTCTTCCTTACTTTAGAAAAAGGAGTCAACAAACATTTAACTTGGAGGGCACCAGGTACCCAGGATCCCATTGTTACAATGTGGAGGAATGGCAGCTCTACAATTCTGCTTTGGATTTAAAGCTAGGACCTTGAACCCACACACCAAAAGAAGGCCAGTTGAAACATATTGCTTCCTGAGAATGATTCATACTATTGCGACTCTTAAAAATCATTTATTCATATGCAGCTGCTTTTAGCCTTAGAATATGCAAATCCATTAAATCAGAAACAATGACTTTCACCTCACTGCATACCTCATTTGCTGGTGAATAACACTCACATTCGTGCTATATTATGCCAAATTGCATGTGGGTTTGTGTAAGCATCCATCTTTTCAGATCTCCCCATTCCATTTTCCCTGTTGAAGGCTCCTGTGATCTGATTTCTTTAAAAAAAAAAAAGAAATATTTTTTTTTTAAATAATCATAGTTTATACGCTAGTTTAATCTGTTTGGAACAGTAATGGAATACAAGAGCTAATGATGAGACATAGGTATTTCTCAATGTGTATTATACCTACATCATCCTTAAATTAACCCAAAGAGTCCTCAGAGCATTTGAAAAGCAGATAGCTTACTTGGGGCTCAAACATACCAAGGTTTCTGTATGTGATTAAATTTGGCATGGGAGAAATTTCTTTGAAACTTAAGAAACTAAACATTTGTGTAGTGTACAAAGAAATGAGGAACATTGCCATGGTTATCCAAACTACAAACACATAGGTGCTTAACTCCCCACTTTATTTTAGTGGATATTAGATGCCAAAATCAGAAAAATCTTGTGCACTTTATAAAGCTCCTTAACTGAAAAATAGAGTGACATCTCATAAGATGGTTATTATAGTCTACCGTATTTCTTCCTTGTTGTTTTGTGTAGGAAGATATACTTGTACAGAGACCAACAACTGTCACAAAAGTGCCTTGTCAATTACAATTACAATGAGTACTGAATATAATCTTCCTAACAGAGAAGAGTGAAGCTGATCCATTATCTTTTGTCTTAACTACCATGCAAAATTGTTTAAATAGGTTTAGCACTAGAAAAATCAACTCCCTCCTCCCCCTGTTTTGTTTTTGAATAGTTCATGCATTTTAGGAATGGATTATTTTTTTTAAAATTCCTTTGGATGTAAAGCTTTTTATACCACATTTCAGTGTGATCTTTAAAAAACAAAAAAAGAAATAAAATGGAAGGTGGAGTAATAGGCTAGTTAATGCACTAATAGGCATTAGCACTGATAGAAATCAGATATGCAGGAGTTTATTTGTAGTGTTCAATGAAGTTGCAACTTATAAATACAGGAATATATGCAGAGATTTTAGCTTTCTCTAAGTTTTTTGGAAAAAAGAATTAAAAAATACTAAAAAAATGGCATTCTCTTACTCAAAATCTAGCAATAGTCCATAAAAGGGAAAGCAGAACAGCAACATCTTATCTCTTGGAACATATGAAGAGCATTGGCAATGTTTGTCTTAGTGATGACTTGCATTGCTTCCTATTCAGACACTTTTCACTGCAGCTCAGAGACCCATACTGTTTGCCACTTACTGGAAAATTAGACTGGATGAAGTCCAGAATCAATTTTGTTTCTCAATGTAAAAGTGCAATAGAATAGATACAGTGATAAAAACCTTAGAGTATGTGTTAATCGTTTTAGAAGGTCTTTGCTGCAATGAAATACCCAACTATAATATTACTAGTAATTTTCTGAGTTTACCCACAGAGCAGAACTGTCTAGTTCTCTTAATATTCTTCATTATTAAAAGTTAAAAAGGAAAAAAAAAAGAAACCAAAGAATTGCAGATAGTTAATGCAGTAGCTAAACTTCTAATCTTTCAATCCGCTTATTTATGTCACTGATATTTCCATACTATCTCAAGTATGGTAATTTTTCTTTGTTAATATTAAGGAAGCACAGCTAGTCTTTACCAAAATAGAGTCATATAGTTAAGAAACAGAGATGTGAATGAAAACACCAAACTGAGCTGGAAAGAATCTGGATATGTCTAGCTTCAGCATAACAAAAGTGACTAAATGGCAAGGCAGAGATCATGTTATTGTGCTAGTAAGCTCTCCTTCCATCACTCCCACTGGAATCAACAAGGATTTTCAGCAGATCAGGCAACCTGGAGATGACAGTGCTACTCAACGTGAACAGCAATCCTCGGTATCAGTGATACCACAAGTCTGATCGCAGACGCAGATTTGGGAAAAAATACCTACTGAAACATAGTGCTGTTTGAACAGAGTATCAACTTTCTGCGCCATGTGAAGGTATTAACCCAAAAACTGATGGGCAGGTTTCTTTTCTTTTTTTTAATTATTTGTCCAGATTTCTCAGAGTGATTCACATTCCTTAAGCACTGAATTAACAAGATTTTCTGGCATGTCTATTTTGTTTATATTTTTTCCCTGGAGGGATGAAACTTCCTCACAGCTTCCATGTCACAGAAATTAATATATACTTGTCCTTCATTTCCGACATTTTGCAAAAGATTTTAAGTTGATAATATTTTTTTATACAAAACCCAAATATCCTAACAGAAAACAATTAAAGTAGTTCCTTCCCTCACAGTAATAAGATTTTTCCAAAGTGGATTACTGAATTTGCAGTGGATTTTATTGCTGCAGTGAAACTTTATGCACTGTATTAATTGGGAATGTTTTCCACACTGCTCAGGTAATCAATTTCCAGGCTCGGGCAACAGACCAAAATCTGCTAAGGACCAGAGTCCAATGCCCTTGGCCAGAGCCATTTGTCTTTTTTTCACACAAATAAGATCTGCATCCATTAGTAAGAAGAAGCCAGAAATAGGTGGGAACTGCCGTAATAAAGTTAGTATTCAAAAGACATTAAAGGCCATTTATAAATGGAAAAAACACTGAGCCTGGTGATCCTGAATTTTTATTTTATCTAACAATTCTGACCAGAGAAGGAAAAATTAAGGTGGACTTCTACAAGCAGCCTAAAGAAATTAGACACCCACTTCCAGTGACTTTCTGCTTTAGAAATCTACAGATTTGATTTTAATTAGCCAGTTAGAATTAACAGTGATAAGGGGCAGAAAAATGTGGGTGCATCAAACTCTGTATTTTATTTTTCCACTCCTCTTCACTGGCTGTCCATGTTGTTGCTGGAATACCAAATTTGTTAATCCACTGCAAAATCATGAAGTGCTCAACATTTTCAGGTTCAGTAAAGGCCTCCCAGCCAAACCAAATAACTGAAACCTGAATAGAATTAAAAGAGATCTCCTCATTTCTGATTGACAATAATTCAGCCTGTCAAAAATGGCTATGAAAGGGTACAGAGAGTTTACTAACCAACATATTCCTTTCTTTCATTGAAGCATCTGTAGGTTTTAGTGGGGCACCCATATAAAATCTATGTCTTTAAAAATATATGTAAAGGGCACAATTTATTTGGGTTTTTTTGTATGTAACATTATAAATAGAGACAGCTTTAAATTCAGCTAAGTGCATGAGATGTAAGCATATCACATTCTCTGCCTATTCAGGTGAACAGTATAGGTGGGGATGATCTTTCTGGGTGTTTTCAGAAGCATCTAAAATATTAAACTTCAACTAAAATGGAAGTGATGTAATTCAATGCAAGTTTACCTACATAAATGCTATGAGAATCTGGGTCAAAGCAACTTAGGAGCACAATTCCTGTGGAAAGCTATTATGAAAATCCCTTTTTACTCTCTTGAGCTTTGTTCGAATTTATTGTTACCAACCTATGGGTTTAGACACACAAATAAAAGGATATACATTACTAACAAAAATACACAATTAAAAGAATGCATATACACATGTAATTTGCCCTCTTCTATTTATTTGAATTAGTTATGCATATTCCTCTCTCAACTAGGAACATATAAAAACTGAACACATATTTCTGTCTGAGAATCCCAGTGTCATATATTAAATGAACATCTAAGGCGCACACATTTTTCCAAAGATACCTTCAGAAATTCCTGAAATGTGTGTTCATGTATAATTTTGTAACTCACAACCATGGGTACTGTAAACCCCATAGAAGGAACAAAAGCATATCTTTCCACCTATGTAGTACCTCCCTTTCAAAAGTATAATTTGAAAATAGGCAGAAGGTAGGTAAGGTAATTCTACACCCCAGTGATAATAACAGTTCTTTGATTGCAGTGTTGCAAACAGAAGAGAGAGTGGAAGTTGTTGACTTCAGTCCTAATTATTCAAGAAATTTAACACAAGCTAAAATGAAGTATCCAGAAAGTGTTCTCCTTTGAGTAAGGTGGAAGGTAAGAATGTAGAGAGGTGTTCCATAGAGGCAATGTCCTACTATTAGTTCTAAATGAGGAGAATTAAAACAAACAAAAAAATCACATTCTTACCAAGAAAATAATAATTTTTTTCAATCAAGTTGAAAATCTCCACCTATGTTCCTCTTTGCCAAAAGGCTTTTTCGAACTCTCTGTCTTCTTTGGCAGAAATGAGATTGGGTTTCAGTTCACATGCTTCAACATCAAATAAAGAGGAAATATGAGAGCCATGTTTCAGAATGGAACAGCTGGTCACAGAGTTGATTTGTCCTCCTCAAAAGTGGAAAGCTGTCATCGAATTAACACCTTTCAATGATAATTATTGGTGTTAACATTCAGTTTCTGTCATGCCAACTCCTCATCCTACCAAGCTGTCTTCATTCTTGGGGAAAAAAGCACTCCAGACAAGGTTGCAAATAGGGCTATTTAGGGCAAACAGATAACATTCCTGTGCTGGATATGATAAAAATATACCACGTAGAAACACATTGTTACTTAGCTTTCTTTAGATTAGGTAAAGTCAAGGATAATGGTCTTGACTTTCAACTGTCAAGGACAGAACATGGGAGTACAGGGTCATTTCTTGGTAGACCATCTTGAAAACGGTCTACAAAGGTGACTAAGTCTCTTACCTTAGATGTGAAAGCTCAAAATCAGATGGAATAGGATGCAAGATTTTCTACTGCTGCCCTAAGATTGCAACATAATGAGGGTTTTTTAAGGTCTTTTGTTCATCTCTTCAGTATTTGTGCATGCATCTAATACACTTACCACAAATGAATATTTAACTACCTTAATAAATGTGCCCTTACTTTTACTTAGTCTTTCAAAGTTTATTCATCTTTAAAATATATCTGTATCAGGAAACGTCTTTTTGTACTTTTCTTAGTTTTTCCTGAACAATAATTGTGTTATATAATGTGGCATAAAAATACATTTGAAGTTTCATCATGTTTTTCTGAAAAGTCTGTATTAGACAATCAGAGCTGGATTGTCCTTTGTCTCCTTTGTATGAATAAATCTGGGTAAGTTTTCCCCTATTAACTGATTACATTGCTACAACACTGAATGAAACAAACAATCTTGCTAAGGTTATTTATAATTGTAATACTGCATAAATGTTCTGCTGCTGTGATTTTTATGGGCTGCTTATTTTGTGGTGCTTGCAGTTTGTAGAAAGAGCACGTTTAGATATAATGGCTAACTTGCCATCTGTGGGAAGTTGTGGGGCTTGGGTTTTGCTTCATTTTGTTTGTTTGTGGTTTCTGTTGCTGGTTTCTGGGAGTGTGCTTGTTGGGGGAAAGTTGGCCCTTGGGGCTGCCAAAGTACATTTCCTTAATATGTGTTTTATAGCAGTTCCATTTCCTTTTCACTTACAATTTTATTTGGCTTTTTAAGTTACGCTAAGAGCTTGGCCTATTCTCTTCATTTGTTTCCTAATGGCATCTGGCATAAGATTTAGGAAAGCCAACCTAAGTGGTCTAGATATCTGCCTAATTTAAACAAATAACATTGCTTCTAAACTTCATTTTTTCCATTGTATTATTTAATTCCTATGGGGAATTAAGTTACTAGAATAATTAAGACTTGACTATAAATTGTCATTTCAGTGGGACAGCAAGAAGGGAGGGCAGGATTGCAACGATTTCTCTTTTTTGTTTTAGAATCAAAGCAAGTCATGATAGATACTTATGCTACAAGTAATTTCTTGAAGCACAGAGATCAATCTGCTGCATGCAATAAATTACATATCTTATCTGATAATTAAAGTTCAAAAATATAATTTTAACAATAAAGATACTGCTAAATTGCAATAGTAAAAAAATTACAGTTCTTTCCTCAGATGAAGGTGTGGCAGCCTCATATACCAAAGGGAATGAAGTTCAATTCCACAGAAAACTCGTTTTCTGGGTCGGAGTTGTCCAGTGTTCAAAGCTCACCAATATCAGAACTTCATAGTTTAAAATGACTTGAAACAATATTTACTCCTTTACTGAGAAAAGGATGTATAGCGTTAAGGAGATGTAATAGACTTTCCTTTGTAATGTAAATGCATTTTCCACCATTTCGTATATCCAAAAGAAATACCTGGATGTAAGTGGGAGTTGCAAACATGGAATAAATAATGTTTGGAAGTTGTAAACATATTACATGAGTTCCTCTCACATGGATGAGAAGTTGATCTGTGTGTTTAAAATCCCTAATTCAAAGACCTCTCCTGAATTCTGTTTATGCTGACCTGCCCTTCTGCTTTAGATTACAGAAATGCAAAGTTCTTGAGTTTGTAACTAATTCTGTGCTTTCCTGTTTAATTTGCCTGCACCCTTTCAAACACTGCTGAAAGTTATTCAGAGACAACATTTTGGACTGGGTCCATTTCTAGTGTTAACATGTATCCCGTCACATTTTATATGGATTAAATTTCTTTTAATTTTTTTTTAAATTATTTTGCACTCTATCAAGTGTTACAGCCCTGCTCCAGCAAAGCACAAAGCTACATGCTTACATTTAACAACCTGATTAGTCCCTTAAAGTCATGAAAACAGTGCTCAGATATTCAGTACTGACTCCATATTTTAAATACTTTGCCAAACCAAAGGCAGATTACCCAGACTGCAGGAAGATTACAGGATTAAGTCTGACTCTTGACATATGCAAGTGAATAACTGTCCAGGACAGGAGACGGCTAAGATAGGAGACTGCTAAGGAGGCTGAAAAATAACCTTATTGTCCTTCTTCAGTTACTCGAGAGGTCTGGGAAGTCGTGCTTGCTGTTACCATCACTTACAGATGAGATACACAGAGCAGGAGTGGTCCTTCCTACATATGCAGCCAAAGCACAAGGCTTTTCCCTCCTGCCACCTGGAGCCGGGGGCTCTCCCCGGGGCTCACTGTTCATTGTAGTGATTCAGCTGAATCCCATTTGAAAACAAGCCAAGGTCAACAGAAAAAATATGTAGGTTTTGAAGATAAGCTAGATCCAGAAAACTGACTTAGTTCGCAAGCTTCTTTAATCCAAGTAGCAAATTGAAGTGCTGAGCTGGTACTAGCTTCCTCCATAATCCTTACCCTGACCTGACCAATTAAGGCATTCTTCCTACCCTGTTCATGGGTAGTGGAGAGGTGCAAACATCTTTTCCACCAAAAAGTTTGTCTACGCAGCAAACTCCTGTGTCCTGAGACACCGAGCTCCGAGCAGGCTTTGGAGTGGCTAAGGCACAGATTTGTACTAGGGGGAAGAGTTTGTCCCTGCCTATCCAGAAAATGAAGGGTAGACCACAGAAGTACCTCCCCTGATACAAGGTGCTGTCTGGTTTCCTGAATCCACAATGAGTAAGGAGAGATGCAGTTTAGTTTTTGCAATACAGGTTGGCTAGACGAGGATGGCAGTTATGGCCTCCTACAGCTATACTGGACAACTTTGAGATCAAAAGAGACAAGCCATAGAATCTCAGGAAGGCATTTCTTGTCCAATACATCCCTTGTATGAAGAACAGGCCAAAGAACTTTATTTCTCTAAACTGTGGCTAAACAGCCTTAGTTTCCTCTCTTTCAAATTCAGGGAACACTCTTTCCCTTTACTACTACTCTTACCAAGGCATCGAACTTTCTGTTGTCCACTATGCACTTTCCTGAAAGCTCAAAATAGTGCTGAGCCCACAATTCTTGACATCTTAACTGAAAGGAAATTGAGGATTTGGGTGTTGGTTTTGTTTTTACTGCTAACATTACCTCTCTGCATGGCCCTGGAAAGCTGATCTAGGTTTTGAAATGTTGAAAGTGGTCATGGCTGAGATGAATTATTGGACAGAGGACAGGAGAAGCAATTAATAACACCTGTTGAATACAATTTATCATGCTGCTACCTCCACAATGTAGACGGGTTGCAATTGCATATATCAGGACACATATCGCATTCCTCCTTTCTACTTATTTCTCCCTATGCAGCACTTTTTGGATCCTGTTTCTGTTGCTCTTTTTCTTAGCATGATTTGGATTATTATTAATAATTGATTTTTTCCTCCCTTAAGCATGCATCTGTCAGGTTTGAGGGCCAAAACATTCACTTAAATAATTCCCTGAAAATTAAGCAATCCTTTTTCATCTGTTACCAGCCATCCTCATATGTGTTCCTCATGCCAAACTGAACTGCCCCCACCTCAGTAACTGTCAAAATTCATGTCATCACCAAACTAAATACTTTGGTTAAAAAAAAAAAATAGCCTTGTACCTCCAGAAATCCCTTGTGTAGCTACTTTACATATAGATGTGCTATATATATTTTCCAACAGCACAATTAACTCTGAGAAGTGGGGGGAAGGCTAATGGGTAATGCCAGTCTGCCGAAAGATGGACAGGGTAAAATTCTCAACTAGTAAGATTGGACAAGCATCTGATCCCTAATTTGCATGGTTTGTATATCACTAGGAAGGTTCTTTTGTGATTTGAATTTCTAAAAGTTTACATGAAAAATACAATATCTTCAACTTAAATTTCACTGAGCAATCTCATTGTTACTACTCAGGTCCACAAACAACCTTTGAAAGAAACTCCTTAAAGTACTATGAAAGACAGAGCATGATTCAAGTGTATATTACTGTCGCTATTTAATTTTTTTTCTGTGGATTTTGCTTTTATATACACATTAAAAGTGTCCTGTTTATATTACTGTAGGCATAGTCTTTCAGAATATCTTGGCTTATTGTTGGCAAGGGAACGTTATAGTGTGGATAATGATGGGATAATAACTTTGATTTTGAACTTCTATTACTTAAAATTTTGCAGCATTCCCTAAACAGGAGGTACACTGGGGCTTGTTAGCTCTGTAATAGCAATCCTTACCTTGAAGGCATTTTTGTATGCCCAGCATCCAAATGGGCATCCCAGGGAACTGAAGTCTGAAGGTGTATTGTTCGTTCTTTTGATTACTCTCAGAATGGCTGGATTGAGCAAGGATCTTAGGGGCTCCTTACCTGAAAGCTTTTTAGAGAACTTCCCTAGAGGCCAGCTAATTCATATTCAGGATTCATATCTGAAACTTGCACCTTCAGAACAAACAGGCAGCTAATGCGGCTCCATTGTACTGGAGTCTAATTACAGATGGCTCCACGTAAGAGAATAAGGAATCTGCCACTGCCAGTGAGCCCAATGGAATTTGCACAGTTCAGCTATGCCAATACATCTAAACATAACCACATATACCCTTGTTCATGCCAGCTGTGATGACTGAAGTGAGTTCCACATTGCATCGTACTCCTTTACTTCAATAGCATTCTCTGCTGATTTAACATTGCCTGCACATGTAATTCCACCCAGAAAGACATCATTAACTGCTCATACATATAAATGTCTGATCTTGTTAATTCTGTTTTAATGGAAACATACTTTTAAAACTGGGATAAAGCCCTGATAAAGACTGGGGCTCTCTGGCTGTTGACATATAGCGGCTGTTGATTCTTTTCATGCCCTTACTTTCAAGCCTTTATTTTCATGCCTTTACAGAAACTGGGGCCTTTAGCCAGTAAGAGCCAGCAGGACCATGTATGACCACACATCAGATTTGACTAGGATATGAATGGAGACCCACTGGAGGGCAAATTGAGCTGGTCCTCCTCGGAGCAGTGGGTTTGCAGTCGGGGACTCTCCCCTTGGGTCAGGATACCGCCTAAGGAAACTCCTTGAGGTTAAGAGCCCCCATCTTTTCGGTCAGTGATTGCACATTTTGGGTCATCATTTTAAAGCTTGGGAATTCTTAAGTCAGCTGTGTTGTATTGGTTTCATTTAAACAGACATCTGAGCACGTTACTGTTGTTGGAGTGCTAAACAATTTTTTATTAGAATAAATTTCATTTTGAATACCCACCTCGTTTATTTTGAGAGACTCTGTGACAATGAAAAGACATTTCCAACTACCTGGTGACACCTGGCGAGTCCTCTGTTATTCCTGACAGAAATGGCAAGGATCCTTCTGTTGGGTCTTCTTGGTGAGAAATTTCTGTCAGACCACATCATTTATCCTGCTGCACTTAACTGAACATTTTACCATTTTTTAGCTGCTAAACAGCCTATGCATATATCACCCTGGGCTGAGATTTTGTATTCTTTCGAGACTAATACATATTTGGGCTAGGTCAGTTCTCTGCTGGAGAACTGGGTTTGGAGATACGGCAGGTGGCACTCTTCCCCTGAGTCAGGGGTGACGTTTCTAACAACAGAGGAAAAACTTGTGGATAAACAGTATGCAGTAATAAAATCTTAGATTCTCTATAATCACAGAAAAAGCAGCGAAGTATATATTAATGAGCTCTATTCTGCTCACTACTAAAAGATACTTTATACAGAAAAAAACCCCAAAACCAAACAATCTGCAATGCCAGTAACCAGGCAGCTGCAATGTTCTGATGCTAAGAAATATTGAGGTAGAGCAGATCCCTTCAAGACTTTGCATATCTGTGATGAATGGATAACATTACCTCCACACTGGTCCTGAGAATAGAAAACAATGTGGGAGTACTGCAGATACTGAGGTAATAATATCTCTTTACAGAAAATCTCTATTTTAGCTTTTATAGAGCACGTCCTAGTAAAAGTATACCTCAAGGACAATGGTACTGAAGGTACAGGTTTTCAGGAGGTATATCATAGACTGTTGCAGTCTGGCACAGTGGATGTAGAAGGGGAGAGGTACACTTAGGCAGAAGAAAGGTCTTAGGTGCAGTTGCCTGCATCTATCCTGTTAAGCAGGGCTCATCAGTCCCTAGCACTTAGTGACATCTTCCATGCACAAGGTGATATGAAGCTCATCGCCACAGGGCACCTGATGTGCTAACCTGAGAGAAATGGGTGCTTATTCATTTTTTTAAACATACACATATAGACATAACCATATTCAGTAGTCTGGTTGAACGGGACCAGATCAACCAATGAGTATGATCATGGGGTTTCATTGTTTTTCTCTTTCTGTTGACCAAATGTAACAGGTACTCCCATACTGCATCGTTCTTTGGTTTGGCCATGAGACACGCATAAGACCTTACTGTCTCTTTTGTGCTTAAAAATACAGATGGCATAAATGTTACTATTTTAAACAAGAACATTTCAAGGATTATTACTGAGCCTCATGTGGAAACAATTCTGAACAACACTATTAAATCATCAGGCAAAGTCTGTATCATTAAGGATGCACTTGAACATAGATCTCTAATTTTTATTGGGAATAGCTGATATGTTTACATAACAGAGAGACAACTGGCTATAGACAGAATAGAGTAATCAGGAAAGAGAAGGGGATGGAAGAAAGGTTGAGGCAGAAAGAGGAAGAAGATTAAATACATACAGAAAGAGATTAAGTAGCACAGCACTCTTTTTGCCTGAAAAGGTTAGGAGCAAAAGGGGACTTGTCAGAGATGCTCTGAATTTGAAGCTATACAATAGGAACATATTAGCCTCTCTTTTTAACCTGTAGCATGTGGCAACAGTTAATTAAATTAAGGGCAATAAAGTTAGAAGGAATGAAAGGATAAGTCTTCTTTACACAGTGCATAATCAATTTGTGGCATTCACAACCACTGCAGTTCATGTAGACAGACATTGTGGTTGGATAATTTTATGACTAGCAATAACATTTGCGGCTCTGTCAACTTAGACAGTGATAGGAAGATAATCAAAGAGACTCTTGGAAGAACACTGCCCCAAGAACTCAAAGGTCTGCTATATTATGAAGGACTCGTCATGAGCTCCAAATGTCACATCATTTTTCAGTGTGGGAGTGCATAACATGCAGAGAATTAAAAGTTATTACAACCCATTTCTGATACTCAGTAAATAAATGGTCAAGGAATAGATAAACATCCCGTTCTCTTCTTCATCAGCAACTTTCCAATTTATGCTAAGTAAGTTTCCATGAGTAGTACTCTCCTCTCTCTCCCTGTAAATGTCACTGTACCATTGGAGCCTGGTTCTCTCCCTGGGGCTCTGCTGTTGGAGTAGAAATCATGAGATGTATTAAAATGCAAATTTAGAGGGCTTTTTTGTTGAATTTCTGGTTTTCAAGACTTCTTTCCAATACTTTTTTCAAGATTGAACCCTACAACCAAGAAGGCAAAACCTGCTTCTCTTCCCCACCATTGTTAATACCTTGTGACATTCATCCACAACCCTGTCCCATGGGAAGCGACAAACAAACAATCAGCAGCTGGGACTTCCATCATAAACTTTACCATAGCTAGATCACAGGTTGTCAATGTTCACCTCCAGAAGAGACTGAAGAGGAAAGGTTTCTTTTATGCACTTGTTTCACACCATCACTGATCAAGGCTGGCCTGTCTAATTTTGTCTACCCCTTGAAACACAAGGCATTGTTTCAAGCAATGCTGTGATCTTCTCAAGTTCATTTCTTCTTCAGAAATAATGTGGTTCTACTTTGTATATAGAACAGGGTATCTATTGTCATGAATCTAGACAATTCACGGCTTAAAAGAAAAAGGCTTTCCAGATCAGTATCTTCTCCAGCTACAACTTGCTTGGATGATTTCAGAACTGTCATGTGTCAGGCACTGTCAGACAAATCCTCGGCTAGCAAATGATTTAATCATTTTTCTTTACTGTTAAAAACAGATACAGTTCTTAAGCACAGTCCTGAAACCAAATGAAAATTAAACTGGTTTTAATCAAGAGTCAGTTTTAAGGCTGAGCAACCAGAACAGCTGGCTGCTGTATGAAGTTAGGTAGCAATGCAGCTCACCCAATACACATGTGAAAGGAAGGTCACCACTTCTTAGTCTCTACCTGCATTCGCAGTTGTCTGTCTATGGCTGTATTGGTCATGGTAAAATATATAGTGCATATAACTACCATAATTTTCTTCCTGGAAAGGAAAATCAAAGTGGAAAACAGTCTATTTAGTCAGTGCATAATGGAAAATCTGAAAACTATGAACCTAGAAAAAACTTCCACATATTTTATATCAAATAACATATGCCTATGTGAATAGGAAATCTGATCTCCGTTTGAAAAAAAGCAGTTAAGCAAAGTATTCAAAGTGTGGTTTCATATACTAAAAACTGTGAGAAAGCAGATAAGAAGGTAATGTGCATGCTAATGGCAGAAAGGCTGAAATAATGACATGTGAAAAGTATTCTGATCTTTTTGTGCATATTCAGTCTAGCAATCTTTGAGTACTGTAATGGTCATCCATTCAAAAGGGGGTTCACAGGCCCAAATCTTGATTCATATCAGTATCAACTTGAAGAGAAAACACATCTTTTTCCAGAGAAGAATTCCAGCATATTTATTTACATGCTATCAAGATAACAGCTTTTAAAGCATTAAAATAAAAACTAAATTAGAGATAATTGTGACCAGGCTTTTACATCAAGGTTTCTGCCAAATATTGGCTTATTTACTACTACTGATCTCAAAAGGCAACATTTCCTCAAGTTTTGCTGAGTGTGAAGTAGCAGAGCATGGGCCACCTTGCCCAATAACTTACCTACCGACTGGTAATTCAGTGAAACATCTTAACATCACGCTCAGGGAGCTTGATACCATTTTGCTTCTAATTTGAACATGAAGTCAGATCTCCTGTCTCAGATAGATAGACACAGATTTTGCATAAGTAAGGCTCCCTCTTTGAATGTGATTTTTCTTTAAAATCCTGTCTTACAGACCTGACATCCAAACAAGCTCTGAATGAGAAAGCACCGAAGGAAAAGGTCTACTTTTAAAATGTGACATCTTGAAGTGTCCTCACAACTTGCGTTAAAAGGCTTACAACGGGGCAAACTAGTTCATGGCAAAGTTGAAGGGAATATGGGGAGATCTTGAATTTCATGTGTGTATGCAGTAACAGAGAGCATGAACTGCCTTCAAATGCTGAATACCCTGCATATGCCTATTTAGGCATCTTAAAAATGGATAAATAGGAGTTCAGCTGTTCCTTTCGTCCAGGTAGGTATCTATTTTCCTATCAGATGGTGTGGCTGAAAAAAAACCAACATAGAAAATCAATTCAAACTGCAGTTTAAAGTAAAGCAAATAATTTCTGATTTTTTACAAAACCTGTACTTCATCAGTTTGTTTTGTGAAAGACACATGAATTGATTTAAACCACTGTGATACTCTTTGAAATATGTTTTTAGTTGAAACTGCTCTAATTTCAGTCTGTGCTGTGACATTTACGTTCATTTGCATCATGTTTGCTGTTAAAAATCCCCATTGATAAGCAGCAGCACAGGTAGCACCACACCAACAATTCAGCCTGAATCCTGGGGCATTCACATGCATGTTTGTGTGTACAAACTACCAAATTGTCCTTGATTTGAAGCTAACATCGGCAGAAAGTGCTCCATGCATAGCCACTAACTACATTTGCGTGACCACAAATTTCACAGAGAACAGGTATGAGGCTGTAGAACTCTTTGCAACGGAATATGGTGAAGGCTAACCTGATCAGGAGATTAAAAAAAAGAACAGTGACAAATTCATAAAGACTAGGTCATTAGTGGCTGCTAAAAGCAGCCTGGCTGCAACCCAGGTCAGAAATCCCTGAGCAACTGGAAGCAGGGAGAGCACACCAGAGACAGCCGCCCCTACGGACAGCGCTGCCTCGCCAGGTGGTAGCCAGATGGACACTTTGGCCAAACCAAGGGAATGGCAGCTCTTAAACGTTCTAGGAACAGGCAGTACAAAGGGAGGGGGCACAACATCACACCTTGTGAAATCCCAGTACAGAGAAGCTTTAAGCCAGCATCAAGAAGGCACCAAGCCCTCACGCGCATGACTTCATACTGCCATGCAGACAGCAGGAACAGATACAGGGTGTCCTCACTGCTCTGCCATTTACTGATCTTCAGCTCTCAAGAATCCCTGAAAACTATCACTGTCTGACCCAAGTCTGAGAAGCTCTTAAGCTTCTTTAGTCTCAACCAGCATCAGGATCTAAGCTCAGCGTGATAAAATCACCAGTTCCCTGGCTACCCTGCCTCTGATTTTCCAAGTATGAACTCTGACCTCTTGCATTTCCACATTGTACCTTGTGTTGCAGGTCTACTTTGAAGGTTGTAGACTTCATCGCACCTGCTGACCCTGCCACCGGAGTTTGTGTTGAAATACAGCAGCAGGAGTTTCAAGTGCCTACTTCTCCTATAAGAAAATAGCCATTCTAAAAATAGAGCACTAAGTCCTAGAGCTCAGCAAAAGCTGCTAAGTCAGAGAAAGAAAAAGTCAGCTAGGTAAAAAATCTGTTGTTGGTGGAAAAATAAGTAAATAAGCAGGAAGCTAGAAAAGCATTAGTCATGCCAATGGATGTTGTTATGGGTTTGTGTGGTGCAGTTTCTTTGGTAGTGGGGGAGGGGGCTGCAGAGGTGGCTCCTGTAAGAAGCTGCTGGAAACTCCCCTGGCTCCAAAAAGGCGGACCCACCTCTGGCCCAGGCCGAGCCCATCAGTGATGGTGGTAGCGCCTCTGGGAGAACAGACTGAAGAAGGGGAACCTGCAGTGGGTAGGGGGATTGGAATGTGAGAGGAACCCCTCTGCAGATACCAAGGTCAGTGAAGAAGGAGGGGGAGGAGGGGTGCCTGAGGAGGCTGATGGCCCTGCAGCCCGTGGAGGTGAGCAGTGGAGTGGAGGCCCCCAAAGATGGCCGTGACTCCATGGGAAAGCTCACGCTGGAGCAGTGTGTGACTGGAGAGCAGCCCGCGGAAAGGACCCATGCCGGGCATGTTTGTGAAGGACTGAAGCCCGTGGAAAGGACCCACGTTGGAGAAGTTGGTGAAGGACTGTCTCCCGTGGGAGGGACCCCACGGTGGAGCAGGGGACAAGTGAGGAATCTTCCCCCTGAAGAACGGAGCGTCAGAGACAACATGTGGTGAGCTGACCCAACCCCCAAACCCTGTTCCCCTACGCCGCCGGGGGGAGGAGGGAGAGACAACCCGGAATGGAGCTGAGCCGGGAAGGTGGGAGGGGTGGGGGGAGGTGTTCTGATGTTTGTTTTTCCCTTCCTAATACCCTTGATTTTTTATTTGATTTGTAGTAAATTAAATTGCTTTTGTTTCTTCCCCAAGTTGAGCCTGTCTTTTGCCCGTGACCATAAGTGGGGAGTGATCCCTCCCAGTCCTTGTCTCGACCCACGAGCGTGCCTTTGGATTTTCTCCTCATCCCAGTGTGGCCAGGCGCAGGGGTGGGGGGGTTGAGCAAGAGGCTTCGTGGTGCTTTGTTACCAGCTGGGCTGGAACCGAAACCACGACAGATGTGTTGGACCTGATGTTGTTATGTTTTTTCTGGCATCATTTTTTTCCATGCTAAAAATCAGCAATTAGTATGTTACAACAAGTTAATCTTTTTATTCATATGTTTTGTATTTAAATGTATAGAAAATATTCACACAGTGTTAGTTTCATACCCAAATATTTAAGAAAAGAGAAAATTATGTTTACGTGTGTGGTTGCATGCTTATGTCTACACATATTTAATCTATCTTGCTCTCTCTAGGGCCAAATTCTCCTTCTAGTCACATCAAGGTAAACCCAGAGTATTTGAAGGTTATTGACATGCTTCCTTATAGCCTGTTCTAAGATAACTCAGAGAATTTGTCTTACAGGGAAAGGAAAAGAGACAAATGTGACTTTAACATCATCTTATCCATTTCTAAACTGTTTCTTGTTATGACATGATATAGTGTGGGACCGCAAGATGATTTCCAGCCCACCAAGAAGGGCTCCCATTGCCAGCACTGTAGAGCAAACGATGACTGAGTTAGTATCACGGTACTCTGGCTGCACCTCAGTTGCAAGGACTGGGATGAAGAAGTGTGATTAACTGCTGTAGCCAGAGGCAAAGCATTGATACCTTTATGCCATTGTCCATCTCATCTTATACCATGTGTGTTTTGCTGTTGTCCATCTCATCTTTCTGCAGCAACTGGAAAGTTAGAATGGAGTATGTAGATAGAACTGGAAATAAACCCCACTTCTTGAACCAACCCTTTGGTCATGGGGGGACAGTGCTAATTTCAATGAGGTAGTATCTTCGTACGCTCAACTTCAATACAACATTGTGCTTCAGTCGAGGCTTCCTTATCGAGCCTTGCTAGATAGCCAAGTCTGATCACACAGCTGGCGCCCTGCATCCAGGCTTTTTCCTCAGTAAATTACCCTGCCAGCTTTTCAGCAGTGTCTTCTCCACATGAATGGATGTTAGGTTAAATCTAAGTACAAAGGAATAAAATCTCCCTGCCTCCAAGCTTCAGGGAATACCTAGACTGCTTTTTGTGTTCATTTCTTCCCTTGCTGTTTCTTATGATCAAAAAAACCGCAGACCATTTTTAATTAAAGTATGCCCATCTTTCTCTACCAAAGTTATGTCTTCATTCACTGTGACACGTTCTCTGGAAAAGCGGCTCTGAGATGATTAAGGTCAACTAGCCACCCCAGGGAGCCCGCATAGCCTCTGGAATATCACCCGGTCACATTGTTGGAAGCAAAGGAAGATAGAAATGTGAACCGCTCCTTTGTACGGTGTGCAGCTGTGGGGGGTATTTCAGTAAGGCTGGGGTGAGAATATGCAATGTGGCACCAGAGATGCTTACAACAATAGGAGAGCAAATCCAGCTGCCAAAAATAGATATAAAAGAAAAACAACAAAGTGAAAATACCATGAGTCCAGGTAAATTGGCACAGTTCTGACAACAGGACTGCTCTGATTTATGTCAGCTAAAAATCAGGTCTGGAAAGTGTGAAGGGTTCAGTGGTCTGGTATTTCTTCTTACCAACCTCAATGCATTTCAAAGCTCAGATTGAAGCCAGTTAGTTAATTTTGTTTCTTGAAGAAGAGAGCATTTGGGATGATTTCATCAAAAGCTTAATGATTTCTATTAGGTAAGAATGGCTCACTCAAATATAGACTTCCTCCCCCACCTGCAGTCACAGACCAGCCTGACCTCAGGAGAAAGAAATTACTTCTAGTCCTTTGTGTAACCCAGGCAAGAAAAAGAGAGGCTCTGCAGGGAGATTTTGAAGGACTGCTGCAACAAGCTTTGAGACAATCCTTTCTGTGCCCACATGGGCATGAGAGGCAGTCATGGATGTGGTTTCTTTATCGCTTCAAGATTATCTCTGTAGCTATCCTTAAAACAGGCAACCCTTTTCTTCATTTCAACCTCTGTCAAGGCTTACATAATAATAAAAAAATACACACACACACATGCACATATATACACGTATAGCCATTTATAGGATACCTCTCCTTGTTATTAACACCTACCTAATTACAGTAATGTTGGTAGTAGTAATTCATCTTTTTAATTCAAATTCACTTGATCCTCCTGGGGCTACACATCAAAGTGACTCACAGGCACAGCCTCCTGCTGCTTGGGTCTTCTGCTTCCATCAGTCCTCCTGCACCCAGAAACAGATGTGTGTGTGCATACAGATTTAAGCTAGAGCTAGCGTTCTTGAAAGCTCAGTTTCTGGCTAGAAGCAATAGAGGCTTTCCTCCCATTTCATGTAAAGCTTGTCTGTCAGTATTGTGAACAGGCTGGTGATGAATCCGACCAGAAGCTGGAAAGCTGTGTTGTCACAAGGCAGCGCTAAAACTGATGAGCTATGTTCGGGAGCAGAGGAGCTCCAGTCTTCCCGTACATTTTTGAATAACAAGCTACTTCCTTTCTTTAGTGTTGCTTGAAGAGAGCTCAGCTTCTGTATTGAACACTATTTCTTTCCTAAAATTATCCCTCTGCTGAGGAATGACAGATTTTGGAAGTGTCAGGGATTATATATCTGCAGTTAGAGAAGAAAGCATGTTCTCCATCAGTGATACAGTCTGAGGATGCTCATAGTATAACTGCTTTTTTTGTGTGAGTCTAAAATCAAGCAAATTAGTGACAATCCTTTCTTTCAGAGCTTTAACTGAATCAGCAAAGCCCCATATGCTGAGTTAATCTTGTTAAAGGCATTGATTTGATTTAGAGTATTGAAGGCAGGTAGATGGTTTTCCTGCTTTCAATAGTTCCCTGAGAAAGGGATAAATCTCTAAACAATGGGAATACTGTTAGGAGGCAGGACTGCTACCACTGTCTGTGAAAGTCCTATTTCTTACTGTTCTCCCTCCATGCTACATGATTTGTTGCTGAAGGTACAGTTAACAAGGAAACACTTGTTCAGTTTTCTCTGAAGGCTTCAGAATAGTTTTTATCTAAAACAAGAAAAGAACAAGAAAAGAGCTGAAAATTGACACCATGGAAAGCAGAGTATTTAGTAAACACTGCTATTAAGTGTTAAAAAGATTGAGTATAAAAGACCCCAAATCAATATGTGCTGCTGTTGAAATGCTACAGAAGTTAAGCTTACAGTTGTGTTGGGTTGTTTTTTAAAGCAGAGGAAGAAAGGAAATAAAAATAGTCCTTCAATAAAATACTGTCACAAGGTGGTTCTGAAGTAGGGACATACACAGCAAGTTTGAAGTAGGTTTTAATTGCAAAGCAGAACAATCTCAAAGATGTGCTTTTTAAATATACATAGCTTATATACAGGTAATCCAGAGCAGGTTTTCACAGCCAAGTGAGTGTCCTGGTTTCAGCTGGGATAGAGTTAATTGTCTTCCTAGCAGCTGGTACAGTGCTAAGTTTTGAGCTAGGTATGAGAGGAATGTTGATAACGCACTGATGTTTTCAGTTATTGCTCAGTAGTGTTTAGTCTAAAGTCAAGGCTTTTCAGCCTTTGATGCCCAGCCAGCAAGAAAGCTGCAGGGGCACAAGAAGCTGGGAGGGAACACACTCAGGGCAGCTGACCCAAAGTGACTAACGGAGTATTCCATACCATATGACTTTTTAGGAACTGCAGCGGGCGCGTTGTGGAGGTGGGACTTCCGGGTTGGTCGGTCGACGGGTGGTGAGCAATTGCGTTGTGCATCACTTGTATATTCCAATCCTTTTATTATTGTTGTTGTCATCTCATTAGTGTTATCATTATTAGTTTTTTTTTCTGTTCTATTAAACCGTTCTTATCTCAACCCACGAGTTTTACTTCTTTTCCCGATTTCTTCCCCCATCCCACTGGGTGTGGGGGGGGGAGTGGGTGAATGGCTGCATGGTGCTTAGTTGTTGGCCGGGGTTAAACCACGACAGTGAGGAAGCATCTAAAGAGCAGTGATGCATCCTGACCACCTATGAGCACTGCAGAAGCATTGGGAAATCATCAGTGCACTCGGAAGGTTTTCGGGTCAGCTCCTGGAGGCTCATATTGGAGGATGGGATCAGCTGCCCTCTGAAACTTCTTTTTTACCCTTTTAACAACAAGGAGCACTTAGATGATTAGCCTTCATGGTTTGGAGCAATTTATAGCAGTGAGTTAGTGATTAGTGGGTTCAGACAAGAACGGTACGCTTACCCCACAGCTTTGGTTACCTCTAATTTGAATTGCCAAGCCCCTTCCACACCAAAGAGCCACAGCTCTGCACTTCAATTGCTTTCACTAAATATTCTCTTTGACTCGGTCTATATTCCCACTGTAATCAAGGACTCTTTGTACCAAACTTTCTTTAAGACAAAGTGAAGAATAAACTGAATTGACTCATCTATTCAACAGAAACTTTCTATTCTTTTCTACTACTGAACATTTACTGGTATGTTTTAGATTTGACCTGAAGAATACATCTCTTGCTCTTTCAGTGAGTGTTTGATCAGACATCTATCACCTATCATATTCAGGAATAACAGGCCATGGTTAAGAACAGCAGTATTTTCCTTCAGACTTACCTGGTATATTAACATCCCCCTAAAGCCACTCTTCCTCATTTTCTTTATTCTAATAGAATTAAACAGATCATGCCTGGAGATCAATAACGGATCCTCTAAGCCACCCCAAGAGACTCTGATGGCTGACAGCCGCTATAGACCTTTGCACTAGCTGGTCTTCTCCTAATTTCTAAACTCAGTTCAATCATGGATACACTACACCTATTGTGACAATGTTCTTATTCTAAATCCTTCTTCTTCCTCCACAGAATATTCTTATGTTGAAAATATATGAAGAATCACTTTGAGAACTCAGCATAGTAGAAGTTTGAATTGCCTTTTTATCAATAAAAATAAGGTTTAGGGATACTTTTTTACATGTATGTTATTTTTTTTCTTTTTTTGTTATATACATTCAGATGTTTATATCAAAGATTTCAACAACTTGGAAGAAGGATGGCACAACCCCAAGCTAAGTAACTCATCCTTCAGGGATATACTCATGACAAAAAAATGATCTCAGCAAAGAAGGTTAATGTCTTACTTATTTTCACCTGAAGATTCAAAAAAATTACCAACTGATCACTGGCTGGTCTTTTACTTTTTTACACTTTGTAGACGCAGTATGATTAGATGACTCGTCTAAGTTCAAACAGCAAGTATAATGCAGAGGAAGCAGTAAAATCCAACCTCATTGAATATAGTCTTGTGGTCTGCATACTGGAGTCCTCCATCTTAACATCAGTGTCCAGAAGCAATGAAAAGCTCAGGCAGAAGCAATGAAGTATATATACATTCGTATGTTCAGATAGAAATTTTCATTCTCAAACATGAAAGTTTAAGTGTGGGTTACATGCATAAAGCCACCATCTGAGAAAAGAAAAAAAAACTTTCTTTTTATGAGAAAGAGAAAAAAAAACTGTGAAGAAAAAAATCACTCAACATATATTCATTGATGGTATTTTTGTGGTCATTATCATTAAGGTTTTTTGAAATGTGTTACTAACTTGAAAAATTCCTGTTACAACATAGGAAAGTCATCACAGAAGTATTTAATTTAAAAGAAGTTTTGAGCTAAAGGGAACAACAGCAAAGCAACGCTTCCTTCCAATGTTAAGCTGAAAGGCAGGGGATGATTTTGGAAATAATTTATTTTTTAATTAGAGGTTTGGGGCTTTGTTTCAATTATAAACATGAAACCTGTTTGTCCTGGTTTCGACTGGAATAAAGGTAATTTTCTTCTAGTAGCTGGTACAGTGCTGTGATTTTTGGTTCAGTATAAGAAGAATGTTGATAACACACTGATGTTTTCAGTTGTTGCTCAGTAGTGTTTAGACCAAGTCAAGGATTTTTCAGCTCCTCATGCCCAGCCAGCAAGAAGGCTGGAGGGTGACAAGGAGTTGGGAGGGGACACAGCCAGGGCAGCTGACCCAAACTGGCCAAAGGGGTATTCCAGACCATGTGACATCACGTCTAGTGTATAAACCGGGGGGGAGTTGGCTGGAGGGGCATCACAGCTCAGGGACTGGCTGGGCATCGGTCAGCGGGTGGTGATCAACCGTAGTGTGCACCACTTGTTTTGTATATTCTGGTGGTAGTAGTAGTAGTAGTAGTTTCCCTTCCTCTTCTGTCCTATTAAACCGTCTTTATCTCAACCCAGGAGTTGTACATTTTTTTCAATTCTCTACCCATCCCACTGTGAGGGGGGGAGTGAGCGAGCGGCTGTGTGGTGCTTGATTGCTGGCTGGGGTTCTACATTCAGGATGAAAAAGTATCTCATGAAAACCAGTGAGAACTCTTGTCCCTCACATTAATGTCATGAACAGTTTTTCTTGCTTTTCTGGCAGTTAAGTTATGCTGCAGAACTGTTGTCTGGGCAAGTGGTCCAAATGTTAGTGGGATGTCCTCTTATCTCCAGCCTCCCTTCATGTCAGTTCTCCACGTCTGGAAGGAAAATAAAAACAACATGTACACTTCCCCAAAACATCTTTTTACAGAAGAAAAACAAGGAATAGGGGGACAAATGCTGGGTGCTGGTTGGACTATCTGAGCTAGAAGGAAGAAAGGAGCAGGAAATGGGTGCTGAAATCAATGTAATGTAGGTCTATGTAACACCTTGCTGGCAATGATTCACTTTTTTTATTTCTAGATATTTTTTTTTTTAAAAAGCATGCCACAGCTGGATTCTATTGTGCTCCCAGGTACTATCTAATTCCAGAAAAAACATATTATTAATTTAAAGCTAGAGTCTACTTCAATAAAAATTCAAAACACAAAGCAGAGCAAATTTCCAGGTAATCCATCTTCTAAGACTTCTCTGAGATTGTATGCTGGCATTCCTCTGACAGCATCATGACACTCATGAAAGATCTTCAGACAAACAGGGCTTTTCAATTGGCTATTTCTATAAAGGACAACCACTGCATAAGTGAAAACAATTCTTCTATTTTTACATGAGAAAAAGACCGTGACAGAGAATCCTTCTATTTTAAATTACAATGAAAACAAGTAACCAAGAAAAAAACCCAACGCTTGCAGTGTGAACCTCAAGTATAAGCAATAATTTCAAAATTAGCAATAACTGCAAGACATATCAATTTTCTCTTTCTGCATCTTTTGTCTACTTCAGTTAAAGCACGTTCTTCTTTTTTTCCATTATTTTTTCAAGGTTCTTATCACCTACTTCTTATTTCCTAAGGGAAAGTGTGTTTTTTAGTCTGGGACAATCTTACCTACTTCAGTTTAATGTGTATATAGTTTTGTGTGAAAACCTTATCTATGGTGTCGTCAGTCGAAACAATAATAATCAGGTGAAAGAGGGATATAAAAAGCAGCAAAGAAAAGAAAATGAAAGAGAGAATAATATTTCTTCAATAGACATTAAAATTGGTATAACTTCCGTGTGGCATCACATTTGAACCTGTGAAAAAGTATGTTTTCACACAAGCATGATAACTGCACTCCTTGTATTTCTCCTGTAATGGGTCTGGCTGAGATGGAGTTAATTCTCCCCACAGCAGCCCTCACAGTGCTGTGCTCTGCATTGGTAGCCAGAAAGGTGTTGATAACCCACCAGCGTTTGGGCCACTGCTGAGCTTTGAGCCACTTTGTGCTCCCACAGCACCAAGGCTGTCTCTCCAACGCCCCCCCTCACCAGAAGGCTGGGGGTGGGCAAGATCTTGGGAGGGGACATGGCCAGGACAGCTGACCTAAACTGACCAAAGGCATATTCCATACCATATGACATCTGCTCAGCAATGAAAGCTAAGAGGAAGCGGGACATTTGTCATTGTGTCTTCCAGCACAACCACTACACATACTGAAGCCCTGCTTCCTGGGAAGTGGCCAGACATCGCCTGCTGATGGGAAGTAGAGAAGAAAATCTTTTGTTTTCCTTTGCTTCCGCATGCGCCTTTGCTTTTGTTTTATTAAACTGCCTTTATCTTGACACATGAGTTCTTGTCCATCTTATTTTCTCCCTGCCCCCACCCTGCTGAGGAGGAGAGTGATAGAACGGCTTGGTGTGCACCTGGTGTCCAGCCAAGGTCAACTCACTACAGTTCTTTTTTGGCACCCAACATGGGGGTTGTCCCTGGTTGGACGCCAGGTGCCCACCAAAGCCACTCTATCACTCCCCTCCTCAGCTGGACAGGGGAGAGAACATGATGACGAAAGGCTCATGGATCAAGATAAGGACAGGGAGAGATCACACACCAATTACTGTCATGGGCAAAACAGACTCAGCTCAGGGAAATTAATTTAATTTATTGCCAAGCAAATCAGAGTACAAAACTGAGAAATAGAAACCAAACATTGAAAGACCTTCCTCCCACCCCTCCCCTCTTCCTGGGCTCAACTCCACTCCCAGTTCTCTCTACCACCTCCTCCCAGCAGTGAAGGGGACAAGGAATGGGGGTTAGGGTCAGTTCATCACACATTGTCTCTGCTGCTCCTTCCTCCCCAGAAGGAGGACCCCTTACTCTTCCCATGCCCCACCATGGGGTTCGTCCCACTGGAGACAGCACTTCATGAACTGCTCCAGCATGGTTCCCTTCCACGGGCTGCAGTCCTTCAGGCACAGACTGCTCTGGTGTGGGTCCCCCGCGGGGGCACCAGTCCTGCCAGAAAACCTGCTCCAGCGTGGACTCTTCTCTCCATGGGGCCACAGGTCCTACCAGGAGCGTGCTCCAGTGTGGGCTTCCCACGGGGTCACAGCCTCCTTTGGGCATCCACCTGCTCTGGCGTGGGGTCCTCCCCGGGCTGCAGGTGGATATCTGCTCCAC
>VYZV01013908.1:33571-57286 GCA_013401275.1 Pandion haliaetus | reverse complement strand
TGTGTCTTCCAGCACAACCACTACACATACTGAAGCCCTGCTTCCTGGGAAGTGGCCAGACATCGCCTGCTGATGGGAAGTAGAGAAGAAAATCTTTTGTTTTCCTTTGCTTCCGCATGCGCCTTTGCTTTTGTTTTATTAAACTGCCTTTATCTTGACACATGAGTTCTTGTCCATCTTATTTTCTCCCTGCCCCCACCCTGCTGAGGAGGAGAGTGATAGAACGGCTTTTTTTTGCTACNGCTTGGTGTGCACCTGGTGTCCAGCCAAGGTCAACTCACTACAGTTCTTTTTTGGCACCCAACATGGGGGTTGTCCCTGGTTGGACGCCAGGTGCCCACCAAAGCCACTCTATCACTCCCCTCCTCAGCTGGACAGGGGAGAGAACATGATGACGAAAGGCTCATGGATCAAGATAAGGACAGGGAGAGATCACACACCAATTACTGTCATGGGCAAAACAGACTCAGCTCAGGGAAATTAATTTAATTTATTGCCAAGCAAATCAGAGTACAAAACTGAGAAATAGAAACCAAACATTGAAAGACCTTCCTCCCACCCCTCCCCTCTTCCTGGGCTCAACTCCACTCCCAGTTCTCTCTACCACCTCCTCCCAGCAGTGAAGGGGACAAGGAATGGGGGTTAGGGTCAGTTCATCACACATTGTCTCTGCTGCTCCTTCCTCCCCAGAAGGAGGACCCCTTACTCTTCCCATGCCCCACCATGGGGTTCGTCCCACTGGAGACAGCACTTCATGAACTGCTCCAGCATGGTTCCCTTCCACGGGCTGCAGTCCTTCAGGCACAGACTGCTCTGGTGTGGGTCCCCCGCGGGGTCACAAGTCCTGCCAGAAAACCTGCTCCAGCGTGGACTCTTCTCTCCATGGGGCCACAGGTCCTACCAGGAGCGTGCTCCAGTGTGGGCTTCCCACGGGGTCACAGCCTCCTTTGGGCATCCACCTGCTCTGGCGTGGGCTCCTCCCTGGGCTGAAGGTGGATATCTGCTCCACCGTGGACCTCCATGGGCTGCAGGGGGACAGCCTGCCTCACCATGGTCTTCCTCATGGGCTGCAGAGGAATCTCTGCGCTGGCACCTGGAGCACCTCCTCCCCCTCCTTCTGCACTGACCTGGGGGTCAGCAGGATTGTCTTTCTCACATGTTCTCACTCCTCTCTCTGGCTGCATTTGCCTTTTTTTTTCCTTTTTTTTCCCCCCCTTCTTAACTCTGTTCTCCCAGAGGCACTACCACCGTTACTGATGGGCTCGGCCTTGGCCAGCGGCAGGTCCATGTTGGAGCCGGCTGGCATTGGCTCTGTTGCACATAGGGGAAGATTCTAGAAGCTTCTCACAGAACCTACCCCTGTAACCCTCCTGCTACCAAAACATTGCCACGCAAACCCAATACATCTCCTCACACTATGAAATTAAAAAAAAATGTCTAGGAATATAAAAATAAAATTGTTCCAACATTTTTTGGATGTGCATGTATAAGCTTTCATTACACTTTCTGCTAAAATGTGCTATTTGTATTTCCTGCTGTAAGCTGCTAAGCAAACTTAACATTGCACTATGGAGTTGGTTGCATTTCCTACTGAGACTAAAAGGTATAAGTGACTCTAAATATAAGACATATGCAGTGGGGAAAGGGATCCAGATAATTCTACCAGTGAAAAATATTGTGTGTGGTTAAAGGGAACAGGGAAGGGACTGCAGAAGAAATTATAGTCATCTCAGTGCCAAATATTTAAGGCATACTTGAGCAGTGAAGGGATGAGTTTGTAACTGTTAGGCCAGGAAAATCTGTGTGCACATAATACAAGAAAAGCAAAATTTTGCTATGGAGTGAATGAGATTATTTGTATTTTTAAACAGCCATGAAAGCAGATGGATTTCTCTAGCCTTAGGCAAATTAAACTGAGGTGTCTCAGATAAGAGCAGATTAATAACCTCACACCAGAGAGAAAAGGTCCTCAAGAAAACAAATTAGTTTGTCAGATGCCTAGAGTCAGAAATGAATCTGAGTCACGTTGTCCAACAGACAAGACAGCATTTCCTGACCTAGATAGCTTATTGCCTACAGGTTTTCCTAAAATGATACCCAGTACAAAAAAAATGAGTGCTGTCATTCTTGTATGGAAGAGTTAGGCATAGCCCCAACAGAGAAACTTCTAAGTTAACTTTTTTTATTAATTTATATGTATATAATACTTTATGTATTACAGAATTCTCTTTTCACCAGTAGGATATCAGCCTGTGCTAATGATCCAGATAATACATACAAAAATCAGTAAAACTCCTAGCATAGACCTTGTTTCTTACAAAAAAGATTCACTTCATAACTGAGGAAGTGCAGGTGGTGTTTTCAGGGTCTTCATGGTAGCAATGCATACATGCTAAATGTAACTGCAGGCTTAACAAATTGGAAAAAGCAGTCATAAAGGACACTTAGCTGAAGCCTGGAGAATACATGTTTCTGCACTGCAATAAAACTTCTCTGCTGACTTGACCAACAAGAATATTTTCTTCTTCCTCTTTCTTAGCAGTACGTTTAAAGCAATGTTTATTCTTGGTTTGACTGGTCTGTAGCACGACAAGCTTTCAAACATGGCAGAAGTCTTGTGGAGGAAATCTACCTCAGACAAAAAAGCACAAAGTGGAGTGTTGTAAATGCCACACACACAGTCACAAGCACACACGCACCTGCGTGCACACACACACACGCACAGAGAGTGGCAGACTACATGGCTTTGGTTTTCTGGCTTGCATATACAACAAAATATTAATGACATTTTTTTACACATTATTTGCTGATCTCCACATCCAAAAAAATCTGTATAGAAGCTGAACACTGCATAAACTGTGGAAACAAACACACTTGGAAAATTATTTTCCTGGAAACCTGGTTAAGTTTTGCCGTAGTTGTAAGAAAATATTGTTCTTATTAGTTGGAGAACAATCTCACTCCTGATCAAACATTGATAGATATTTGGGCTTTTTTGATTTAGAGTTCTTTTAAACTTTAATCTGTTCTTCACTATTGAATCTCTTAACTATAAGTGAGCAACAAAGTTGGAGAGAACTGCAATCCAAATGACCAAGTTAAAACAATTACTGTTTCACAGTGGTTTCCGCGCTGTTTGCCACCAGCGTTCTCCTGCAGTGACATGTCCTTTCTAAGTTACTTAGCTTATTAGGTTGCAAACACAGAAGTAGGATTTGTCTCTATTGGTTTCTTTTGAGAGACATAGTATTTACCTGAATTTAAAAGACAATTAATATATTTTGAGCCCAGACAAAAGTTGCTGACTTTTTTTTTTTAAATGGCTTTTAAAAATCTGTTATTTTAATACATAGTGCTGTAGCACTTAGGTGCTATTAATGTTTGCCTGGGACTAAATGTTAAGTTATGTTTAGAAATGGCTTCTGGGCTCTTAAATCAAGGAGGAGGTTATGAAGATATTATTGAAATATTAAAATATTTTCCCTAATTATTTCTCCCAAAACAGTCTTCAGAAGTCCTAGATCTCCACTCACATAAATTCAACATCATGTAAAATTTCACGTACAGCTTCATTTTGTTGCTTAGTGTGTTTCATAGTCTATATTTATGGCACAAAAAGATTTGCTTCAATAAGACCTTGATAAATCATAATGGCTGAAAAAAACCCCATACCTACTTCTAAGTAAGGCTTAGTGTTTGTGTTTCTTTGCTGAAGGAGTGTGCACACCTTAGAAAGAACAGCTGTTAAATCCAATGGGTAGGTATTTGTAGCATCTCCTTTTATCCAGTCACACATTTCTGGCAGTTTTAGAACCACAAAAAAATGGTCCTACCCATCATATACATGCATGCCAGTTTAAAACCATGTGAATCTGCTCTATTTCACTAAGAGGAAAAAAGTTTATGCACAACTGTAGCATTGAGAAAAACCTGATCAACAAACATCTCTTATTTGCAACTTATTAAAAAAAAAAACCAAAAAGCACATTATCGTGGGCAGCAGAGTCATTTCCAAAGACTCAGAAGACTCAGGATCAGGTGTTTAATTTCCAGCCAGAACTCAGTGATTTGCATCTTGCCCATCTTGCCTTAAGTGATTGGTGCTCTTCATATCACAAAGGCTCCTGAAGAAGAGCTGCTCTGATATGTTGATCTACAGTACCTTTTTAGGATTTTGAGTCGTTCCAGAGTATGTATGTTTGGTTTTAGCACATAAAAAAGATTAAATAAAGAGTGAATGGATACACATAACAAAAATCTGGGCAGTTGCAGAACATATGGGCATCAATAATATGTTTCTGAGATACTCTGTTCTGCAGTTTATCAGTACTTATCCTAAAATGTTGAAAAACTATAAAATGTAATGTTGAACAAACAAGAGAATGTTGTTTCATACACAGTGTTACCCATTTCAAAATGTCAATCTATAGCAACTGTAATTTGCCTATTTTTGTTGTTTGGGTTTTTTTCCCCACTAACAGGTAACTTCATAGTTCAGGATTCTCAGAGTATAGAGAGATAAAGTATTCTCTTTTAATCACAGCTTATTTTTCATATCAGAGCAGTATAGTTTAATTTTTTATTTTTTGCTACACAGCAACAAACTCTTAGTATTTGGGTGTTTGTAGATACAAACTTGTAGCTACGGAACACCTGTCCTTTGTATATTCAAAACTCCTATTGTTATCAGAAGGCAGGAGTTTGTAAGGAAAGCAGAACTGAGTCTTTTAAACAACAATGTAATTTTTTTTCCTCACTACCATCTTTGTCTTCCTCTCATAAAAAATAAACCTTTTACCTAAGCTTCCCCACTTGTCATCTTCAAAAATATCAATCTCCTCATAAAAAAAAAGAAACCTCATTCTAGCTCAAGGCTGACCCAGAATACACATAGAATCATAGAATCATTTAGGTTGGAAAAGACCTTTGAGATCATCGAGTCCAACCATCAGTCATGCCCACTAAACCATGTCCTGAAGTGCCCATGTCCACATGCTGTCTACACAGTGCACTACTGGCCCTGGAAGACAAGCACAAGCTGTAAAGGTCCCCAGGGGATCCTGAGAGACCACTGAAATGCAATTCCCCATCACAAGAAGATCAAGACATCTATTTCTCCCATGCCAGGGATGCCAGAGAGGACTACAAGTGTTTTCCGGTTCGTCTGAGAGGCCCTACCGTCCTACACTGTAAGATACCCCCAAGTTCACAGCCCAAGCTTGAAGGAGGGTACAGTGACTATTCACACTTTTAACCAAAAAAACAAGGCACGCCAGGGAAAGGGCCTGGCTGCCACACTGCAGGACACCCTGCCTGTACACCTTCACCCAAAGCACCACTCGTCTTCCTTGGTCTGCCTTTGCTGCTGGGGGGAGAGCATTAGCAGAGGGGGTACAGGTGCTGCCTCAGTTGGTGAATGAGGGGGTGACTGTTTCCCAGTTAAGCATGTTGGGAATCGGTCCCTTTTGCCCACTGCTGCTGCAGGAACATCATAAGAAAGCAGGGAAACCTGAGGGAGACCGGGATCTCCCTCTCCTCTATGGCAGCAAAGGGCTAACTCTCCTCCCTAAAAAATGCATTGGGACTGCCTTCCAGCATCCCCAGTGCTCGCTGCACAGGGGCTGGGAGGCAGCTGGGAAGCTAGCCTGGTGTCCACATGCTTGTGCTGCACCTTCCTGGAGCTTACCCAGGCCCCTCCAAAATTCACATTTTTAAAGTCCAGCCATTTCTTTCCAGCCTTCTTCAAATTCTTACTCAGCTCTTAGTTTTGTTTTCAGAAATGCTACTAAGTCATGCACGACAGCTCCAGTGTACCAAGCTGATGTGCAAGACTGGCATTGCAAGTTAATGTCAGAATACTAGATGTGGTTTTCAGCTAGCTGTCTTTAGGGACTGATATGGCTGCACAGCCCATTCTGAGCATGTGACACAGCACTCACATTATAGGCCACTAAGAACATTATCAAAAATCTTCGTGATACTCTTCTACAGCATAAATGAACGGCTGCAGATACAGTATAACTGCCAGAAGTTTGCTCTGGTTGTGTTTCTTTGTCCTCAGTTTCTGTCTGCAATATATTAATAGTCTTCCTAGACACAGTTACTCAAACAACCCACAACTACGTGTAATATTTCCACAACTCCTATTTTGCAGGATAGCTTTCTGATACAGTGGCTGCCTTTTGTGCTCTCTCTCAGAACAAATCAGAGCTTAATAATAGAGCAAGCATAGAGATGTACAGAGAGTGCATTAAAGTCACCTCCACTTTTCCTAACAAACACATTGCCATCTGTCATCCCCGCAACAGCCTGTGAAGGCAAAGAAATTTCAGTTTGAAGAAATGATCTAGAAAGAACCAGTCACTGCATTTGCATTGATTACTGCAAATGTGCTGCTGTAAGGGCGAACCTGTTTGGGAACGGGAGTCTGAACTCTTAAAATCTCACACAAAGGTACAGGAGGGAAAATGGGAACCTAGGAAAAGGCATAATTATAGTGTCTTCCTGTTAAATGGCTGGAGGGATAAAATGTCATCTTCCTGCATAATAAATAAATTAGAATTTCAATATTTAAGTCCTTGTCAGAGAGAAGATCTGTCACAGAATAACCATTAATTTCTATGCTGCCTCTAGGGTAATTTTTCACCATTGAGGGCATTTGACTGTTAAATGCTAATACAAATTAAATAAATGCTTATGAAGTCTGAGATATCTAATCAAGAAAACCCAAAAAAGATTAAAATGACACACACACACACACCCCTTCTTACAACAGTTGCTGGTTGTGATATCTAGATGTGAAGCATCTAATGAACATAATGGCGTCTATTTTAGGAACTACTGTAGCATCAATATTACTTTGCAGATCACGACGCATTAGAAAAAAATTAAAGACAAGGAAATTGTGGTGTCTCTGTCATTTGACTTCATCAGTGGCACTTTGTAGTTTATCCTTGAAACCTGTCAGATTCTCAGTAAACAACATTACTTCAGTGTCATCTATATTCACCAGAAAATCCTAATAGCTGCTGAGGTAACCTTGACTGTCAGGCATGAACATGAATGGTAACCAATAGTGACCACATTTAGGGCTCTGGTCACATCACTCTTATTCAGATAGTCTTTGCTTCTCCTTCCTTCACACTTGCGTTTCTTTGTATTGTCATATCACTTCCTTCTTTACTGGACGCTGCACAATGGATCCTCTCTCTCTATCCCTAAAGAAGGGGTGCAAAAATATTAAAATTGATATTTGTGCTCAGCAACTGAAAATATTTAAAAAAAAAAATCACCACCATACAGTATCAAGGTATATTGTTTAATGTAAAATCAAAACCAGTGTAAAGAAAAAGAGCGGTTACCTTATTTTTAAACTTTTTTCTTATCTAACAAAAGTTAAAGGTGTTTTTGAAACAAAATAATTAAGTATTTCCTAAATGAAATGGCTAATTTCAATACCCTTTGACTGAATCCAACTTTAATAGTGATGCCTTTTTGCAATCCCACTTTGACAAATTTACTGCTCAGAAATGTCAAGTAGCCTACACCTTCCACTGGCATCCTCCTTCCACGTACTCCTCTCCCTCCCCATGGCAGCCTCAGTGCTCTTGTGCGAAGACCACTGCAGAAATCCTTGGATTTGTGAGATAGCCCTACAGTCATGGGGGATTAGCACCGGAGGCAGCTTTTTGGAGAAAATCCCTCAGATGTTGCCTGAACTACCTGCCAGGATTTGACCTTAACCTTTCAAGAAAAGTGTATCAGGAACTCAAGGGAAATACTGAAGTTTATCAGGAACTTAATTGGGAAAGCTTCAGAGTCAAAATTTATACAGATGCACCAAAGGCCAGAGCCACAGATGCAGACACATATCTCCTCGCCTACCATCTTGGTCAGCATTACTCCTGATGCCTACTTAGCAGAGCATTTTCCCCTGCCTGCAAACAAGTGATCATTATTCACCCAGTTTTGCCCGGTTAGCTATTAACTAGATGGTCTTTTTTTTTTTTTTCCTCCTGTCTGTTACCATAGAGAGGACGCAGAAGGTGAGGGCACTGCAATGTTTTGTTCACAAAGCAGGGATCACCCACTAGACTTGCAGGCAGAGTGCTTGAAGCAAGCTCCTTCTCTGAAAAATGGAAGGGCTTTTTTTTTATGATGGCACTTGGGTGTTTTTATAGTCATTGTGCCTCAACTAACTTCCTGAAAGCCCATCTGAAAAATGTCATGACCCTGGGCAATCTGACTACATTTTTTTTATGTTTGCCACATCGTCATCATCAGGAAGGAGAAGTCTGGAGGGCAGATCTGGCTTTCAGATATACCTGTGAAACATCATTGACTTCAAGTCAAGGTCATAGTGACATGTGTGCTTGGAAGTGAAGTTGCACAGTGGTAAGTCAGGGTATAAAGTACCCAGAAAGCCCTTGTTACTGCTGCCAAGGTGTCAGGTGAAAAGAACCCAGCTTAATTGTTAAAGCCCAGAGTCAGCTTCCAGGCTGGCAGCTTAAACAAGAAAAGGATCTCAGGAAAACTGTTGCAGAGAGTGACGAGATGTAACTCGGACACATCACGTCCATGGAAACTAGGCAGGAGGGAGTCATTCATCCAGGGTACGAATAATTACTCTTAAATTTACTCTGCAAACATACATGTCTGTACTTGGGAACCCCATGCTCTTCACAGCTTTAACAGCCACCATCTCTAAATCTTAGAGAGCATCTTTCCAGCAGACACGACCTTGTTCAAAAACACTGCCAAGGGAAGGAAAATAGGAGGTTTTTTTATTTAAAAGCATTTGATAAACTATGGGTTAGATTTGCTATTAGTGCATGAGATAGTGATACATAGTAGTCATGTGAGGTTTCCACAGGTAAATGGGGTGTAGCTGACTAATGGCATGTTTTGCTCATTTAGCTACTGGTTTGTTCAAAACCAAGACTTGCATCTACAATTTCTGAGGTACTTAGAAGACTGGGACAAAAACATAATGTCCTGCTTGAGGATTGCAGCCAGGCTCAGAGTGTTTATTCTTGGAAATCTGATGCATATTTTATATCTGAAATTGATGGCTTCTGTGAATAATGGTTTAAATAAAATCTAATGCATATTCCCTCCTTACAGCATCCAAACATTACCACTTCCAAAGGGATAACAACTCCATCACTTGCAGGGGAAAAAAAAAAAAGGTTGATATTCATTTTCCCCTTCTTTTTTGATCTGTGAAGCAACATTACATGACCGCATTCGCTACTCAACGCAAGGCACATCTTTACAGTGCAGTCCTGCAGCAGTGAACTTGTGGCCAAGCTTTATATTCTTCTGCCATTAAACATCTAGCATTTTATTCCACTCAGAGATTAAGAAAAGAGGTAAAATAAAAGCTGTAGAGAACATGCTGAACCGGTTAGAGTATTTCATTCTCGTGGCTGTGCCATGCTATTTTGCTAGTTTCTTTAAAATAGTGCTATGTAAGCATTGTTAGAGTGGAAAGGATGCTGTAGAAAACAAGTTCCACAAAACCAGCTCTAGAGCAGTAAAAACATCTAATTATTTTATACCAGTGTATACCTTTATAAAGCAGGATGGTATGACTCAGGAGTTGCAGAGGAGAAAAAAGAACTTCATTTTCTGGTGTTGTGCTTGAGAATACCAGAAAATTGAACTCTCTCAGCTCATACTGGACTTCAAATATCTGCTGCCAGACAGTATATTCCTTCTGACAGTATTCCACTTACCAAGCCCTTTGCAATCCAAGGGCTCTAGTAGTTTTCAATCAAAGACAAAGTAACATAATGCAGAAGCTGTCATCTGCTACGGATGACTACAACCTCAACACGCCTGTGAGAAGTTTGGGAGAAAAGAGCTGCTTGTAGAGCATTTCTTTGGTGAAATTAGTTTAGATTGAGCTTAATACTGAACACTGTCATGATGAAATGAAAGAAAGATAGAACACATTTAGGATGACTGGAAGATGTTCTACAAATTAGAAGAAACTACTCTTCCAATATTCAGACTATTTCAGTCACCCTCACCTGTAGACTGAGAATCAGCAATGACTAATCCTATGAAAAGCATTAAGAGCAATAACCAAGTATTTTATTATGCATCTTTAAGACAATATTTATGTCCTCTTTGCTTCCAGAACACTCAAGACTAAAGAAATAGCAAGTAATATTCATGCCTTAGTTTTGAAAATTTATTCCAGTGGGTTTGCAATAAGTATGTTCTTGTTCTACCACCTTTTTGTCACCTCACTGAACACAACACGCATATCCCACAGCAGTAAAGGAGAGAATGGGATAATACAGTTTCTTAGGTGGTTACTGGAGACCTCTAAGACATGTTCATGTGGAATGAATGACATGAGGATAATCAGTGTATCAGAATCATCAGTGGGTACCCTGAACATTGCTATTTCAGGGTATTTCTCTCATTTCTAACAGCATGCATAAGATAAAATCTGTTAGAAATTCACATTGTGTTTTCACAGCTGTGACCTGCGTCAGACCAGAAGGAAAATATATGGTCACAGTGAATGAGAGCACTACAACTATGAGAAGATGATGCACACTACAGCCAGTACATCTTGATGGCCTCCCTGGCACAAGCATCTACAAGGCAAGGCAGTAAAAATGACAGATCATACCCCCTTAGACCTTGACACATCCAGTAGTCACATTAACAAATTTCACTGCAAAAGATATACTACCTTGCTGTTGTTTTAAATGTAGTTTGAGGATAGCGTCCAGAGTGCAAATGTGTCTTCTTGACTGAGTGTCATACCTCCACAGTCTTCAGCTACCTTGTCACTTACCCATGTAACACATACATCCCGCTAATGCACATTAGAATGCATTGCATTTTCTGTGTTCTAAACAATCAGCCATTGCTAAATCCTCACACTATTACATTCGTCTGTGACTTGATTCTAGGTAGTCTGAAAGATTCTAGGTAGTCTGGGCAATCAAGCAGCCAAGTGGAGGACAAATATTATCTTGCACTTAAGTTCTAACTTTTGGCATATACATTTTGTAGAACACTGACACATGGCCCAAGGATATTCCTACATTCTAAGTTTGAAGCTGCAGTTAGTATTTAATGTGACTAGTGATGCATGTCTTACAGATGTGTTCTTAAAAACAAAGAGAACCTATTATGTCCTTGAAAATAGTATTTCTCTGTTAGATGTTCATGCAATAAATTTACATAAACCTTTACACTTTAAAATGTGCTGGTGCCCAACACTGCAGCAGACAAGCTTGATCACTTATAGAAGAGCCTCTCTGTTAAATGTCACTTAGCATCTTTAGATACTAAAAGTGGGTATATATAAAGAAGACAGTAACAAAGGAGATTAACAGAACTGTAAAACAGAGAAGACTTGCAATTAGAGAGATCTGGCAGGATCTGTCCTCCTGTTTAACTCACAGGGTTATCAGTGTTCAGGTGCAAATTTTGACCCAGCTCCAGGAGAAGCTGCAAGTCTGACAGATAACACACACAAAAAAAAGATTGCTTGACACATTAAAGCAGCAGTTTTCGACTTTACAGGTGAGCATTCTCTTTAATAATGTGAGCTGTCACTGAGCCTGGTGTTAGCAGGCCCCAGATGATCAGCGCTTCATTTGCAATGGTACAGGGCAGTACTTAAGACTGACAAAGGCAATACTTAGACCATCTACCTACTCAAAATGAAGTTTAGTAACTGATATGCTGATTGTAAAAAAAAAAAAAAAAAAAAACCAAAACGCAACCATTTCCAGACTTGGAGTTTTCAATTGTTTCTACTCATGCAGCATTTTCTCACTGCTGATAACTGTGAGGGCCTTAGTATTTTATCATATAGATGGAGGAGAGTCACATTATCCCAGTTTTCCTGGGATGTGCACACATTACTCTCTCAGCATGACTGGGCCCTAGAGTGGGGTGAGAGTGACTGGGAAGAAGCAAAAGCAAAAGAAGGTTTTTACAGGGGAAAGCTGGTGCATCCTAAACCATCACTGCACTAAAAACATCATTAAAAGAAGAAAACCCTACCTCAGGCTATGCCTACTGTTGCATATGCAGAAAGCATGGCTGGTATCCTTTTTTCCGTTAAAAAACCCCTAGGCTCATGCAGAAACACCAAGAAACAAGAGCATGAGATTTCTGCTTCATCTGATTCTTTGGAAAAAAGTCAGCTCTTAAAGGAACATAAGCTATTTACCCATGGTACAGGTCACAATCAGTGATTCATGCATTTTTACTTCTAGTTTAATCCCATTACTGTTAGTATTTGTACAGTTAACTGCAGTTTTTTATTTACGGTAACAGGTACTCTGTCCTGGTGGTGTTTTGGTTTCAAATTATAAGCTCCTGAAGTTCCTGAGGCTCAATGCCTTTATGTTTTCTGTTCTTTTACTTTCTCAGAGTTTCAGAAGTAGAGGGAGTCGTGGGCTTATTTCATTATAGCACAGCTTCTGGGAAAAGATCTGAAATACTTTTATCATTTGCAGAGCCAAATGTGCTGAAGTTCCTGCTTCCCATTCAAGATTTTTTCATGACTAGGTTTACAGCATCTTTCTCTTCTCACTTAGTTTGCTTGTCTTTATCCTACTTTATTCTCTTGATTTACTTTGTAAACTTTTTTATTCAAAGATATTTAGAAAGAAATTTCAGCTTGACTAAAGACAACAGAAGCTTTGCCATCAACTTCAGTAAATATGGAGTTTTGCCCTTACAATTTGGTATCTCAGCATTCTCAGTGTTATTTGAGTGACCTTTTCAACTGTATGCTGCTTGAGGCGCAAATATCTACTTTTGGGTCTGTATGCCAAAAGGCTTAATTGTTCCCATCTCTAGTTGGAGTATTTAAATAAATATTAGTGAAATAGTAACAGAACAGTATCTCTTTAAGAGCTTAAAACAAAGACCACATGCAGCTTGAAATAAATGACACCATTTAAAATGTTAGTTTTCCAATTTCAGTATATCCCACTTAACATACTACTAACAGTAAGACAAACTGCATGTTCAGACTGCACTTTATTGCCTCATCAATGGAATTACCTGCTCTGCTGAGTTTGTTTTTAGCCTAGACACATAAAACAATCCACGCAAAATATTACTTTTCTAATCTTTAGCTGAACAATGCAAGCTTTACCTTCCTGATTACTTTATTATTGCATTTAATTGTCAATATGAATTATGTATTGCCTCAAATTCAAGTGCAGTGCATTCTTTTTGAACAAAAAGAAATAGCAAATGCTGTAGAATTTCATCAAAATAACAAATAAAGATATATACATATGTAAATAAGATCCTGTGAGAGTGTTAACAATTAACATCTTCATACAAAAGGACTGTAAAATCATGTTATATGAAACTCCTATGGTATGAGTTTGCACCACTAATAAGAACAAAATTTTAATCGATAATGTTATCCTTACAGGATTTCTCTAGATGCAGAACTTAATTTATCACTCACTATATACTATGCAATACAGTCAAGCTTCCAGCTGACTTCCATTATTTTGATTATCCCAATAAAAAAAATGTTTAGTAAAAAACTCTGAAAATACATCCAGTAGTAACATCTGCACAGATGCAGACTAATTGACTGTTTGTCCGGTAGCTATATACTTATATGTATATGTAGCTATTAATGCAAGGACTAAAATCTGGAATTCTTCTTTCCTCAAAAGATCACAGATTCCACCAAATTAGGCATATAATTGTATTTATGTATTACCTCAGGTATAGAAATGAGTGCAAAGCTCCAGGTGAATTCTGTGTATTACCTCAGTGAAGGTATTACAAAATCTTTAGTAAGGCATTTCTATAGCAAAGCAAAATAAAAGAATTTTAAACAGGAGATACCAGCAGCACTTAGACACTCTTCTACACAGTAATTAAGTTTATTCTGAGCCTGTAAATCTTCATGGAACATTTGGGTAAACACACTATTAGAAATATTATTTTTGTAAGGAACACAGCAGCAAATATACCACGTGGGAGTTTCAGCAGTAGACCCCAAAGAGGGAACAATACTACCGAGGAGGAAAGCCACCTCCCGTTCTGTATTTCATAATGTGAAGAAACTGTGGAGAGTTTGCTGCTTAATGGCTTTAAGTTGAAGGCAAAGTCAGCAGTCATCTTTCCAAGAGCTCATTTGTTTGGGTCAAGCAGAGAAAATCGTCAAACACGGTTATAAACAAGGCTATAGAGACAAGGCAAACGACGCAGTTACACCAGCTTCCTGACTGTTTTACACTCAAATTGACATTGTTCCTGGGGGGTGAGGAAGTGGGAGGAAAAGGGTACGCTGAGGACTTAACTTACTTGTTTTTAATTTTCTGCTGCTCCTATTCAAGGTAACAGTAAATCTGGCATAACTGAGTAAAACAAAGGAATAGAATTCATCCAGCTGTGCTAATGGTTTTTTAATACAGCTTAATTAACCTGTAGAACTCACTGACATAAGATAGCAGCAAGGTTAAAAGGTTAATGAGATTAAAGATCACTTTGTAGTGTAAATATGCACTATGTATATGTTAGATAGGATACAGGCGCATGAGATACTGCACTCACCAGGCTGTTATTCACATTCTGTTTCAGGTTAATAAAGTATCACAGAGGACGTTTCTTTTTATTTGGGTTTCTTTCACCAGTGTGCAAGAAAGAGCACAGGTCAAGATAGGGAGGCTGAGCAGACAAAGCACTAGTTTGTTGTAACATTCCCTTTCTTCCGTGCCATCTAGCACCAGAGTAAACAGGTGCAAGAGACTAATATTGGTATCAGCAGACTAAAAAGAAAAATTACCCAACAGTTATACTGCAAGGAAAAATAACATTTTCTTTTCAGGGCTTTTTGTTTTGGTTTGGTTTGGGTTTTCCTTATTTTTTCTCCAGAAAGCAATACAGCTCTTACCATAAGAATGAAGACAAACTGCAGAGAGATGCATAGACTCTCAGCCTAAATCCAGACATTGACTTCCAAACATCATTTTGGCTACTGAAGATTCAGCTGCATCAGTCTCAGCAAACACGGTTAGCAAAATAATTCTTTTGACATCTCAGTGTCAATAAGTAGCTTAGTATTATTGCTGATGTTGCTATAAAAATATGACCTTCACCACCTAATAACTTTACTTTGCAAGAAACTCTGACATTTTCAGTATGCAAATCCAACAGATTTTATGGCAAATGACCATAGGCATGACAAAGTATGACAAAGATGGTGTTGCTACTAATTCATTTCAAGGAAGATGGGATTTCACTTCCTGTAAGTGCACTGCAGGAATTACTGTTACAATATCATGATCAGCACTGTTTCCATGTGGAGCCTGATACCCATACAAATCCTGCACATAGATAAAAAGCATCAGTAATATGCTACAATGTTCCAGATAATGAGAATACAGACCCTTTCTTCTGTCTTTATGAAAAATTTTTTTACTTTTTTGAAGAGAGGCAACCAGGGAACTTAGGAGTCTCAGATCAGTCTCTAACAAACTTCCAGTTGCTTGGTACCCAGGGTCAACTCCAAAATCCTGTAAAGCAGCCAGGGCTCCCTACATTTCAAGAGGATAACATGGAAAACAAATGAGTTGCTTAGAGCTTGCCACTTATAAGTGCTGGCTACGACAGTACAGATGAAATCCTGTTTCCCCTCAGGGCCAAAATGCATACACGGTTCAGTGAAGGTACCCAACTTTTGCTTGCCAAACCAGTTACCGAATATAAACAATCCTCAGAGCTGTATAGAAGCCACAGTTTCACTGTCAGCTTGGTACTCAAGCTGCTGTGCCTTGTCCCTGAGCAGCAGCGTGAGTCTCATCCTTTGCATCTCAGCCTTGATGGGAGGAATAGAAGATACTCTGCTCCAACAGCCTCCTGCCTTGAGCCTGTAAAATGCCTCTGCTCCTCCTGCTCTTCCATAGTGCCTGTGCGAACACTCTTAATCCATGGCTGCCACAGCTTTAAAAAAAAAAGAGAACAGATGAAAAATCACATAAATTGACACTCAGCCAAACCAAGAAGCAACTGGAATTATAATTTTTTTACCTGAAGTTGATAGATGCATGACCTATACAGATGTGCTTAGGAAAAAACAGATTTTGAGTGCATCTATAGTGATCAGTCCTGCATAGACTATAAAAGGTGAGCTACTGCATTTAACTGATAAAAGCAGGGCTAATCATATTTAACAGATTTAATTTCTATATTTATTAAAAACAATAAAAAGCCATTATGAATATTGCACAACAGATCATATAATAATTTCTGCTAAATGGAATAGCCCTTTTTTATAGCATATCATTATACTCTTTGACTTTCAGTAAAACACAAGCCATAGTCTTCTAACTCTTGATGCTGGCATGCAACCAATTGCTTGTGGTCAAACTGGGCCATAACTCTGGACAGTCATTTAGTCAAAACAAACATTTCCAGGAACGGAGAATATACTTGCCCCAATATGCAATTTTTCTTAATGTTAACATGTTTTATGCTTATTTTTTTGCTCTCTCCAGTCTATAAATGCTGGATCCATTCACTTTTTTTTTTTTTTCCTTTCAGCGAAGAAAACACCTGATTCATAGTCCATTTATGCCAGTGGAAACTCTGCCTGTGAATATCACTACAAGTTTCTCAGTCTCTGCCATTCTTAGTGTTTTCTAAATATATATCTGTATGAATAATAAACAAGCCTCCTGACAGACTGCCTGTCAAAATACTCAAACATAAAATTTTAGATTTAAGGAGAAAAAAGGAGCAAATAATTCATGTTTTAAGCCTACTCCATTTTCCTGGGTTCTAAATGAAACCATTTTCACTATATTTTCAAAGCAAATATTAATCACAAATCAAAGCATCTGAGAGGAGTCTAAATGAAATATTTTTTTAAATAAAGGTGTTATTTAAGACATCATAGAAAGATAGACACTTCTGCAAACCTACACCAGTTATCTCAATGGTAGTGTTGTTTAAAGGAAAATGATTGAGTTCTTTCATCTGGTTCAAATAGGGGATCATTTCCAGTAGCACTGCCTGAGCCACTACATTGGATGGAAACTGGTGGGAAGGAGAAGCCAACCCCCAAACTGTATTGTTTCTGTTAGACTGTGTGATAAAAGCTCATCTACACCCACAGAGGAGCACAGAGAGTCATTGGCAGGAGAAGGAGCCCAATTAATACCCTGCCCTGGCTTCTCCCAGGCTTGTCCACCCATACCATACACAAGATCAGCACAGCCTTTCAGGTCATCTCATTAAACTCCATTTCTAACTCTTTCTTGGGTGAGGAACTCCCTTTCCTATGTGCATGTGTGCTCTTCGTTCTTTCCAGTACTTTGGGCTTCCTTCCACTCTCCTCAGTACGGCATTGCTGCCTTGCTTCAGCCAGTTCAATAGCACATGGATGTGCCATAAACTGCAGCAAAGTCAATGGGGTTAAAACCAAAACAAAACCAAAAACAAATTAGTAAAGGCTTCATGACAAGTAGGTGATTTCATAAAATGAGGTTTAACTACCACCAAAGGTGCTTAAACCAATGGAATGAAAACCTCCTCTCTGCAGAGGGACATTAAAAAACAGTTGAAGGTTGGAGTGGAAGAGGCACACACGCACTAAATTACACCTGCTGCAGTGGAAAGGTAAAACATGAAGCCACAACCTCGCATAGCTTGATGGCCCACACTCTCGGCTTGACGGTAATTCTTTTTGCCCTCTTTGGCAACCTATGTAGAGAAACCTGTTTGGCACAAATTTTACTTTGCCAGAATAATTTAAGAAGCACTCAGGCATAAAAAATAGAGTCTAAGGAACAGATCTAAACCAACCACATGCACTCCTTTCTGATAGTCAGTGTTTCTTTTCATCATAGAGAGCATCTCTGCCTATTACCAAAAAGATACCAGTTATATTACAAGTGCCTTTTAGATTCATGGTTATTGCTGATATATTCTCCATGATCACTGTCCATCAGTCTAAATTATTTGCATCAGTAGTGGAGTAAAACACTAACATTATACATTTTTATGAATAATCTGAACTAGAATTGGTTTTGCTTATTTGGGTTTTTATGACATAAAATAGACCTAAGTGTCAGATATAAGCATCCTTAAATTTGGATATAATTTTGGTACTACCTCCACTACTTTAAAATGAAATATGCTAATAACAGTCTACAAACTTATGAATCTAAAGAATACAACCTATGTGGGGACTGAAGTTTCAATGGCAATATGTTTAATCTATTAAAAATCATGTTAAAAACTGAAGTAATTTTGTTCTAAATACTTTTTCATTGCCACTTTGGAAAACATCTTAAATTCCAGCAAATTAGGAAGTAAAAAAATACTTAAAAAAAAAAAAAATTTAATTTTAACAATGTTCCACGCACCTGGAAAATGTCTAAATTATGTTCGCTAAGCATCTTTTAAATCATGGACCAATTTGATGTAGTTTGTAAAATCTTATATTAGTCTACTTTTTTCACAAAAAATAAACATATTCTTAGAAAGCCATTTGATTGTTAAATATAAAATCTACTTTATACACTATGTTCTTATATTAGCAATAAATATGAAGTCATAGGCTATAGAAAACATTGCTTATGTGAGAGAAAGCAAAAACTAACAGAAATCCTCACCAGCAGGAATAAGATTATGTAATTCTGGTGAAGACAGTATTCAAGCTTTGCTGAAAAGCTCACAGACAAGTTTCCTGCAAGTTCTTGTTGCCACGGTTTTGAATTTTATATAAAGATTAATCTTATGCTGTTGTTTAAACCGTAATTAGAAAAGACAAATATAATGCACTTTTAAATATTCTAAACATACAAATAATTCCTATGAATTATGACCGTTCTTTGCCGTCCCTTTAAACCTCTGATTTAGCAAAGTACTTGAAGTATTTAGTTTTAAATATATGGATAGTCCCATTAAATTCATTAAGAGTCAAATATGTGCTCAAAGCTGAATGTTTAGTGAATATAAATTTCCAAGGATAAATAGAAAACAATCTAAGAAACAAGTTTAGCACAAAATATTTATTAAAGCAGATCTTAAAAATGCAATAATTATTATTTGCAAAAAAAATCATTTTGAAATCATAAAAACAGCATTTGCATGAGAGATCTTTTCTAACCATCATTTAATGTGAGCTAGATGAGACCATAGGAGTTGTTCTTAGTCAAAAATCAACCAGAAGCTAATGACACAATCTGAATTTTGAGGACATAGATCATTAGCTATTTTTCCTACTTGGAGTAACATGTTCACCTATGATTTATATGTAAAAGAATTTTTCAAAGCATAAATTAGACTTGGACTAAAACACTTAGTGTAATTTAACTTGGGAGGGATGTTGGGGAAGATTATTATTGGATTTTTCTTCATAATAAAAAGTCATTATAGAAATCACAGAGGTGTTCTGAATTTGCTTAAAATAAATAATAAAAAATTGTAGTAGCCTGTGCACAGGGTGCATTTTTTTAAAATCAGGTTTAGTTTCACTCTCAAAACATTATTTAAAACTTCCTAAAAAAAACTATATGAAAATTTATCTTAAAAAATAGCCCAGAGATCTCTGTTTGTTTATCTCCTGGTGTTTAAATCATACCTAGAGGGCCAAAATGTCAATGTCCAGGCAGAACTGCACAAATGTGATTTTAAGACAGAGAAAAAAAAAAATCTTATTTGGAATATAAATATAGGTTATGGTGCCTAATTTTAGCTAACAATATTTCTAGTTTCCCCAGTGACTGAAGCTTCATTTTTCTGTGATGATCCAAAACAAGAGGCCTGCTTATTGCACCATTTCTTAACAATGACCTTTTCCACATCACTATCCTATTTATAGAATGAGTAATTACATCTATGGAGCACCTGACAACATATGTTAATTAAATATGTTGTTCCACATGAAAACTATGAATGCAGGTCCTTTTTTTTTTTTGGTTTGGTTTGGTTTGGTTTTTCTATTTGCTTTTCTCTTATTTACTATGCTGTTGCCCTGCAAATCTAGTCCTGATGAATCTCACTCCTGAATAAGATTCACTCTCCCATGAGCTTCCTGCAACACAATCTCAGGGCCGTTAGAGCAAAATAAAAGAATGGAGTTTCTTGTCTTGGCAAGGATTCAAAGCAATGAATCTCTGAAAGATGCAGGGAGGAAGTTATGAGTTAATAAATCTATAAATAAGATACCCTTTCATCAGGGTACCAAGCTCCAGCATCAGAAATTACACAGCACCCACTCCGCTTCTCTCCACCTCCTTCCCCAGCCTTCAGGATACAAACAGAGGGGAAGAAACATGAATTTCAACTTGACAGTGAGGAGAGACAAGAGGGCTAAAAAGCCTAGATCCATGATGCAGAGCTACATGATAGCTGTTTCGTACAGCGGGAATGGCCATGCTCTAGCAACAGAAGCAGCAATGAGGCTGTGCACAGCATCTCATTTTCTGCCTAGTTTTTCAATGGGAAGGCTAGTTTTGCAGAGAACTAGCAACAAGCTCCAGCAGGCAAAATGTGTGCTTAGAGTTCAGTTTAGGTTTCATCCCCTCAATGAACTTGGAATTTAGGGATTTCCCATTTATTTATGAGCAAGTTGCTCATAAACTGGTAAGTAGGTTGAATAATTGGCAGCAAAAACCTATTGACATAGGCTCTCTTCAACTAAAATATAAGAAGGGCAAATATGCACAGCAAAGAGATTATGCTAACAGGACTGATCATCAGGGCAACAAGTCAAAAAATAGCTATGTGAAAACACAACAGGGCTACACAGGTCAGTTCAGGTTTAGTTATACTGACACTTCTTTCCTACCCTGATGTTAAAAGGCTGCAAAATAGGGAGATGGACTACATATATGCTTTTTAAAAGCACTTTTATGCACTTAAAGTGCTGAAAAACAAAACCTAAATAGAAATTTCTCCTCCTCTACTCAATTTATGATTTAATGTGAGTTTTGTGCTGATGAAGACTGATGGCTTAGCAAAATAACCCATCATTTTACCATGGTACTGTACATGACTACACCACCCTTTCATTCTTTTCTTACCCACCTATCTTGTATTCATGTATTTAGGTGAAGGAGCCTAAACACTCTGTGGTATTTATCTTATTTTTCCCACATGTAAGTTCTGAGGGGGAAGAGAGAATAGTTCTGTTGACCACCCTATTTATAACATCTCTAACTTCTTGGAGAGGCATGTTACGGGTTTGTGTGGCGCGGTTTTCTTTGGTAGTGGGGGACGGGGCTGCAGAGGTGGCTCCTTTAAGAAGCTGCTAGAAGCTTCCCTGGCTCCAAAAAGTCGGACCCACCTCTGGCCCAGGCCGAGCCCATCAGTGACGGTGGTAGCGCCTCTGGGAGAACAGATTTAAGAAGGGGAAACGACAGTGAGTGTGGGGGATTGGAACGTGAGAGGAACCCCTCTGCCGATACTGAGGTCAGTGAAGAAGGAGGGGGAGGAGGGGCGCCTGAGGAGGCTGATGGCCCTGCAGCCCGTGGGGAGATGGCAGGCTGTCCCCCTGCAGCCCAGGGAGGGGAGTGGGGGAGCAGAGGCTCCCCAAGATGGTCATGACTCCATGGTAAAACCCGCGCTGGAGCAGTGTGAGACTGGAGAGCAGCCCGCGGAAAGGACCCGCGCCAGGGAAGTTTGTGAGGAACTGCAGCCTGCGGAAAGGAACCACGTTGGAGAAGTTGGTGAAGGACTGTCTCCGTGGGAGGGACCCCACGGTGGAGCAGGGGACGAGTGAGGAATCTTCCCCCTGAGGAAAGGAGCGGCAGAGACAAGGTGTGGCGAGCTGACCCAACCCCCATCCTCTGATCCCCTGTGCCGCCAGGGGGAGGAGAGAGAAATCACTGGGAATGGAGCTGAGCCGGGAAGGCGGGAGGGGTGGGAGGAGGTGTTCTGAGGTTTGGTTTCCCTTCCTAATACCCTTGTGTTTTGGGTTTTTTATTTGATTTGTAGTAAATGAAATGGGTTTTGTTTCTTCCCCAAGTTGAGCCTGTCTTTTGCCTGTGACCATAAGTGGGGAGTGATCCCTCCCAGTCCTTGTCTCGACCCACGAGCCTGCCTTTGGATTTTCTCCTCATCCCAACGTGGCCAGGGGCGGGGTTGGGGGTGAGCGAGCGGCTTCGTGGTGCTTTGTTACCGGCTGAGCTGGAACCGAAACCACAACAGGCATTAGAAAGGTTTGGAATTTGGCTAAATATTTCACTTCCAAAATTCCCCTAAACACAACCTGGCAGGATGGAAAATAAATCCTCTCAAATATAAAAAATCTAAACCAAATGAAGTATTTCTCTGTTCTGGTTACAGGTGTTTGCTACAACCTCACGTAATATTCTTCAGGGTCTGCAATGTGGAATAGTGTGTGCAGATTTCTGCTGCAGAAGGAAATAATTCACAGAACATTATATGAAAATACATAATGCTGAAGAGAAGAGCTGAAACAGATGAGAGGGAAAACATTTGAGCATCAGGTAGAGGATCTAGAATACTACCTCCGAATAGATGTTTCTATAATCACTTACTACCATCAATTCAGTGCTAAAAGAGATGGATTTGCCTTGGAATAGACCCACCAAAGCAGGTGTTGGGGGGAGGATCTCATGGTGGGAAGGAGAATAGCTAGTTTGTTTTTCCTTTACTTTCTTTCCGTCCTTTTTTTTTTTTTTTTTTTTTAAATGGTAACTAAATAACTAAATATAGCTCCAAGCACTGTGCTCTCCCTTAGAAAATTCCTTTGAGAGAGACCAGATAGCAAGCAACATCTTAGCCCAATACTGTTAGAAATAGCTATTACTATTGCCTGCCAATTTTACATGATCAGAAAAAGTCTTAATAATAGTTAGCTTGGGAGTTTACTTGTCACAAATAACCAACTTTCTCACGCACCCAAATTCCATTTCAAGGTTCAGTGATTCAAAAACATTCTGTAGTTGTGTGCCTTAAATATTAGGCATATTTTAAGATGAAAACCGGACAAAGGATTGAACATTGAAGAGTAAATGGATTTGAAAAACAGGAAATCGTTTTTTGTTATTCAGCACATATTCTAGACCAAAAGTTAATTAAGACTGTATTGTTAGTACAAAATAGATCATATATTGGTTTTACTTCATGGAGTAAACTTAGTGTGTAACATTTAAGATGAACCAAAATACACTTTTTGCCTAAATTATAGTATAAGCTTTGCATGCCTCACCAAATTATAACTGTTTAAGACTTAAACCACTTTCTCCATATTTACAAAATTACATGGGATGAGTCTAAGGCACAAAACTGTGGAATTTGTTCCAGTATCCTTTCGGACTTTTACAAGTTTTGTTTTTTGTGATCAGTGCATGCTGTCTTCCAATTTGAAATTGAGAGGCATGAAAGTATAATTAAAATACATCACTGGAGATGAGAAACAGACAAATTAATTGGCTTGGAAGCCTAATTTATATTCTTTAAACATTTATGAGGATGCTAAAATGAACAAAGGAATATCTCTCCAAAAGAATCATTATCACCTTCATTGTAACTTTTTATGTTACCTTTGAAAAATCTCTTGGTATCTAATCACATGTTGTAAATAATGCAGTGCTAATTATAATTTGCCACAAGGTGATGTCTCAGGTTCTGGAAGGCTTCCTTATGTGAATTCATAGTGTTAACAAGAAGCAAGACTATCTTCATAAAGCCAATAGGATATAGGTTTGGGTGTCTTTTTTT
>VYZV01013908.1:0-17760 GCA_013401275.1 Pandion haliaetus | reverse complement strand
GAGGCGCTCCCACTGTCCCCCCCCTCCCAGAGGCGGGTCCGACATTTTGGCGCCGGGGAAATTTCCAGCAGCTTCTTAAAGGGGCCGCCTCTGCAGCCCCCCTCCCCTTCCACCAAGGAAAACCGACCCACACAAACCCATAACAGTCTTGTTGAGCTATGGTTTTGTAGCAGCCTCTGTATCTTTTCATGTTTTTAACTCACTGGTAATATTTAAAAGCCATTTTGACCTATTCTGTTTCTCTACACCAAGGGCCTCTGACCCCATATTGTTCTGCTGGCTGTCTCTTGGAGTGTTATACTTTAGATTTGTGTGATTTGTGCCCTTTGATATTTTTTTTTTATTTGCCTTGAGAGAAAACAGGTTTTGTAGAGCCATAAACTGCCATTTCACTTCATATTCAGACTTGATTTGTATTCAGGGCTAAGCAGCATTCTGGCCCAATGTATTTGAAATGTTTCAAGGGAAAGAAAAACCCATTCTCAGGTGTGTTTGAACTGAGGACCTGGGAAGGAAGCCCAGATTTAGTGCTAAGAGTACTTTTGTTTGGTGTGTGAGATGATGCAGTCCTGCTTTTTTATGTTGCTGTTGCTAGTACTGCAGTATTCATGCTTGCACAGAGGACTGGCGCTATAGCAAACTTCCACACTGCCGTGGTCTATGCCCAGCCAGCAACTAAGTCCCACGCAGCCGCTCGCTCACTTGCCCCTGGTGGGATGGGGAGAAGATCGGAAGGGTAAAAGTGAGAAAACTTGTTGGTTGAATAAAGACAGTTGAACAGGTAAAGCAAAAGCGTGTGCACACAAGCAAAACAAAGCAAGGAATTCCTTCCCCACTTCCCACGGGCAGGCAGGTGTTCAGCCATCTCCAGGACAACAGGGCTCCATCACGCCTAACGGTGACTTGGGAAGACAAACGCCATCACTCCCAACGTCCCCCCTTCCTTCTTCCTTCTTCCCCCAGCTTTATATACTGGGCATGACATCATATGGTCTGGGATCATTTGGGGTCAGCTGTCCCAGCTCTGTCCCCTCCCAAGTCCTTGTGCCCTGCCAGTCTCCTCGCAGGTGGGGTGGGGTGAGAAGCAGAAAAGCCCTTGGCTCTGGGTAAGCACTGCTCAGCAGTGACCAAACCATCCCTGGGTTATCAACCCTGTTTACAGCACAAATCCAAAACATGGCCCCATGCTAACTATTATTACTTTTAACTCTATCCCAGCCAAAACCAGCACACCCACTGTTTGTTCTGCTACCTAGGCACTGAGCTGATGAGTTTCTGTTAATCCCAGGAAGATCCTCATCTTCATTATACTGTGTAAGTGCCAACTGAGGAGCTGCTGAGTGCATTGTCCCATCCCAGGTGCAGCGAGAGCATCTGGCTGCAGCATCCGTAAGGAAGAAAAGCAGATGTGGGAGGTGAGAGGTGGCCACGTTGCATCATGCCATTAGCTTTTTTGCAAATTGATGTGATTCATGCACTTTCAGAAAACTTTAGCTGGGCTTTTTCCAAGTTCCTTGGGAGAAACACTTGACTGCTGAGAAAAGGCAACAAAACACACACATCTTCAGAGTATTAGCTGCCTGTGGGCATCCTTTCTTGCCTTTTTGTATTTTCTCTGTGAGAGACAAGGCTCTCTACCATATTCCCACATCCTCCAACCATAACAAAGGCTGTGAAATGCTACATATAGCACAGTTGCCTAATTGAAATAGTCAGAAGTGGCAGGTATTTGTATTCTGGCCTGCAGACTGATCAGCCCATGCACAAATTGATTGAATGTTGCCATTGTAGAAGATGAGATGAACACCAGGATAGACTCCGTAAAATGAAAGAGCCTCAAATATTCCCATTTCACAGAAAAAGTCCATTCAGAACATCATAGGCTTGCAGTAGAAATTTGAATTACACACTAGAAAGATTGATATGACATACAGAAAATACCTAGTGTCATTTTGTCATCGCCAATACCAGAGTATAAGATCTTGACTGCTATGGGGTAGGACAAATAAGAAACTATGTCAGCTACACTTAAGGAGGGACTGTCAGCAGAAGGAGTTTGAATCTGTTAGACAAGTTACTTCATACAGTTACTATTAAAGGGAAGCCTCAACTCTAAGGCAAGTTATCAACAACTGACTTTGTCCTCTTTTGTCTCTGGTCATCTGCCACAGTGACATTCATGCAAAATAACCAGGAACCTGGTTATAATAACCAGGAGAAACAGGGTATTCTTGCTTTCACCTTTTCTTGGAAACCTCTATAAAGAATTATTTTTCTGTAATGAATTATTTACACTCCTGTAAGAAGTACAGCTGGCATTGTTTTTTGCAAATTTTTCTTAATATAATACAAGAGGACAGTGACCTATGACTATGTTCTCCATGTGTTAGCACTGTACAGACAAACAGAACAGAACTACCAAGGGAGGTGTTATCATAAATCTTCCCTTCCTGACTTCCATGCAACCAGAAGAAAACCCAACTCATTTCATAGTTAGCGTGGCTCTAAAGATAATATGCAATGTCTTCTGTGTGCTGCCTATTTGGTGCTCCCAATTAAGTACAAAGAAAGTTATTTTTCTTCCACAGAGGTGATAAAAAACACCCTCCTTTAGGGATACTATTTGTTGTAGGCATGAACAGATTGAGGCTTTATCTCTTATTTTTATTTTTAGTTTTCATACTTTGATTAAAGTTCATTCGAAACCACTATGAAGAAGCCTTAGGCTTAAATTTGGTTGGATTTTTTAATTTTGCTTGGTTTGGTTTCTTCCATCCTGAGTCTTGTCCTTCCAATCTGTGAAATGTCTGATACAGAGCCCAAATTAATTGTCAAATGCATAGATAAACTCTGTGCATCTTGGAAGAAAAATGCATTTTCAGATGTTGGCCCTTGATAGCTGAAGTTCTATTAGCAGCTGTGAATTGAACATTTTTGAAACAGTTATGTAAATGAATTAGACATTTACAAACACGGACATGCAGGTCTGTGCAGACCACCTTCTTCTTAACAAAGCCGAATACTCACTTTCGTACCTGTTTATAAAAAGATTTTTTTTGGCTTTTTTAGAGCAATTTACTTTGTGGTGGAAGAGTTGTAAATTACTGCAAAGTAAGATAGTGTATCAAGGAAAACTCACCATAAAATATATCATAATATGCCCACATCTTGGGTCTCAGAGGGAAAAAAGGAGGGAGCAGACCAACAGTTTTATATTTCTATATAAACATAGTATGTTTTGACATTGATTTGCTTCAGTAGCTATTACTGCTAAAGGTTCCAGACTTAAGTTTCACACCTTATTGTCAGAGGCAGCTGACTCAAAGGTAGTGGTTTGGGTTGTGAGGATGAGGCAGGGAAGGAGCCACTTATGTAGAAGTAATTTGTGGGAGTTACAGATGAAACAGATCTCCAAAGTAACCTGATGATTGCATTCCCCATCATGCTGATGCACTTTTAACAAACAAGTGTCTAGGCTTTAAACAAGGAACACCTTAATTTGTTTTGTCTGTTTATTTCTGTAGGCATTCTAACCCTTTCTAGCAAAAGTTTCCCTTCTCTTCTGAACCAAGTCTTCTGACCTCTTTTCTTCTTTATTTGAAATCTCGACATGTACAGTGGAATCAGAACAATACTGTCTTGCTTCAGTACCAAGGTGAGACTACAGCTTGTATGTTGGACTCTAGCTCGTTCCTTTGCATTCTGCTTTTACCTTAGTCCAATAGACTAATTTCTGTAGAAGTTCCTGTATTTTTAGAAATTGTCCTCACATGGTCTTATGAATTACCGTAGGTATCATCCTCTGTTCTGCTCTCTAAAGCCCAATTCATTAAAGAGTGTAATTTACTCCTGTGGCTGAAGCTGAGACTGGAGAAGGAAGTCTGATTTTTAGTTTTTGTTTTTAATTCAAAATCCAGTTCACTTACAGGTCAATCATAATTAGGCTGTATATTACTGTTCTATTAGTTTATTAAAATAACATTTGTACGCAAAGCATGCAAGTATTCTGATCAGTTCCACTTTATGTCAGACCGTGGGCTTTATGCTAAAAAAAATGTGTTCATCAAATCAGCTTTCAAGTGACTACATTCTACACATTTTTCACATTTTTACTAAAAATCTAAATAATTGCTGCTAAACTTGGCTAAATACTTGCTACTTATTTCATACCACATTGACGAACACAGCAGAATTCCCAATGAATGTAGTTAAGGCCAGAATTTCACCCCTCGCACCTAATCTGTGGTTTTCACACCTTTTTGTATCCTTTGTTTCCCTTATTTTATCCAACAGTAAGGTGACCAAAACTCACCTCAGTCTGAGGATTCAAACTGATCTGAAAAGGATTTGCATCTGGTCCTCACGTTCAACTATGTATGTGCTCTGTTTGAGTAGAAATGCTCTCCAATGCAATTACATTTCCAAGGGCCATTTTGAGATTCCACTTTATACAGTGTATTCCATTTTCCACATTCTACAAATCTATTCATCCTGGTGGGTTCCTTTTGCTTGTGTTCATTTATAAGGTTGACAATTGCTACCAAAAGATGCCATTACTGGATACAGAAATGTGAATTGATACCAAATTTATCTGAGAATTTGTCTGAGAGTTCTGCTAAAAACAGGAATGGGCAAGAAATGTACAGAGGCAATTTGCTTTCTCTCAATAGTTTTAACTTTTAATTGAAGGATTTAGGTGGTGAGCATATTTGACATTTACGCTGATAGCAGATTCAAATAGACACCTGCTGTGAAATTACATTGGAGGGTCCCAGATGCTCCTGTGGAAGGTGGCTCTTAATATTCCAGAGCTGCTGTTGGGCAGTTCTTTACATTACTATGATGAAAGAAATCAGATTGAAAACATTTTCTTTCCTGGCTTGTCATACAAGATCTTCATTTGTGGATAAAATATGATTATATCCAATGAAACGTTACAGTGAAACAGCGAATGAGACATTTCAAGCACATACTCATGGACCATCTTCCAGTTTGAGCTATTACTTCCATGCTGTGGAGGCCACAGCTAAGGACTGTCTAGCATAGCTAAAAGCTTATAGTAATGCCATCGTGATACTGCATGGTGTAATAAGTGCCACGGGAAAGACATACACATAGGGAACCACACCTGTGACTTCTGCAGCTTTTAATTTTTATGAAAAGTGGATCACAACAATTTTGCAAGACTTTCATCAGTTATGTCTGAGTGGTGCTGTAAGTTACAGGCTAATATTAGGGGAAGTTAACCAAGCAGATTTCTTTTCCCAGTCTCAGAACAGAGCTCTTTCTTTTTTCTGACAGCTACTGACAACATTTTTCCTGTCATCATGAACATAAAGTCAAGCTTTTTCTTTGCTTTTCCTTCAGCTTAGAAAGGATCCTTTCCCCTGTCATGAAGCAGTGTCCTCTCTTGCCCAATATTCTCATAAAGCAGAAATTGTTCACCTGGTGAAAATCATTAGGGTACATACTTTAATCTTTAAAACACTATTGGTTATGGGCTTTGGATTACCTAAATTGGGTTAATTTTCTGACAGTAAGATAATTTCTGATCAAAAAAGCTAGTGAAGATGAATCCTTATTCACCAGATCAGTAGGATGCATTATCACAGTTGCAACCAATTGTTTGCCAGTCATTATTAACTTTTCTTTCTTTTATAAATCCTGACACTAAAATGTATGTTTTGAACTGATTTACACAGATCTTCTAGGGAAGAAATACCATAGAATGTATCAATCAAATTCAATCTAACAAGAATTTTTCTCCTTGTTGACTTTTCCATGCTTTCATAGATCATGTAGCCCAAGAGCTGATGTGCGATTTCTTTTTCCTGGCTATAATTACTAATGCATTTAGTGTGTTCTCTGTATGCCTAGCATAATGAAGGAGCTGCACATTAGTTCAATGTTGAAAGAATTACAACATTATTGAGCTCATTTATCAACCAGAAAAAGCATATTATATTGATTAAAACAGAGTAGTTAGGTGCTTTTGTGATAGAAAGGAGAAAACCTGGGTTTGAAAGAGAAAATTATTATTCTACAGGTTATTCCAAATAGAAAATTTACCTCAATTCGTTAAGCAATATAAGTCAAAATACTCATTCCTCATCTCTTGGCCTGACCTTACTGTCAAAAATCTTGGATGAATGTTCAGAAGAAAATGTGATCACAAATCAAAAGGAAAGACTGCTTGGACAGGAACTGTGCATTGCTCATCACAGTTCAGTTCACACTATTGCCATAAAGGTAAAAAGTGCACATGTGGGAGCAGAAATAATAATGGTGGGAGAAAAAGAAATAAAAAGGACAGAAAAAGATATAGGCCAGATTCTCAGCTGATGTAAATTTGTCTATGTCCACTTGAACAACAGAAGTCAAGCTGATTTACACCACCTAAGGAGCTCATTTCATTATAGGTTTGGTGTCATGGTTTCATAACTTCCCACTAACTTCCTCTTACAGTGCTGTACAGTTAGACTACAATGGTAGATGCTGCATTTGTTCTTGAGCATAGTCTCAAGTGGAGGAATAAAATTATTACAATTTTCATTATATTAAATTGAGGTGGGTTTTGAGGTGATAAGAAGTGGACAACACACAATAAATGCACTAGAATTCCCTGTCTCTGCTACTACTCAGGAACAATGTAATCTAATATGGGTAATCCAGACTTTTTAAAATAAACTTTTCAAAACCAGTTACCGTTTACAAAATCTCAATTTCTGACCTTTTAGAAATGGTTTTCAGGGATTCTGAGAGCCCTGTTGAACCTGCTGAGATATTTTCAAAGTCTGGAAGGAAGCCCTAAAATAGGTCCTGGGAAACTGAGGCTTCTATGACTCAGACTAAAATGTTAATGGAAATGGATAAGAACAGTGAAACAGTAATGATTACTGGTCACTGTCGCAGGCTTATGGGGCTATTACAGCTAAGCTGTTTTTGTACCTAAGGAAAAAGAATAGTATTTAAAATCATAAATGTAAAAATATAAGATCAGGTCGTTAGTTACTCCTCAGAAATATGAGACAAAAATCTGTGTTGAACGAACCTCTTTTTGGAGTGTGGGAGAGGAAGGGGGAAAAATTAGTATTTTAATGTACTGAAATGTACATTGCTATTTTTTTTGTGTGTGTCATGAAGAAAAATAGCTCAGTTATTTCATCTAGAAAAGTGGATCACTGTGTATGCCCACTACTTTTATCCTCTGCTTATTCTGGAGGGAAACTATTCTTAATATACCATAAATAGTAATTTCACTGACATGACAGAATATTACAGCACTACAGGAGTCATTATGTTTCTTAGTGTCAATGATCTGCAAAGTAGGAACAAAATTGTTTTTTCTTCCATTGACATAAAAGTCTAGTAATTCCACAATATGTAGTGGAATTACTCCTAAGGTTCACCTGTGTAATTGAGATAGGGATCTGACATGAAGTATAGAAGTAGAGCTTAATATGATGGACCATAAAGACACTAAATTAAAGAGCCTTTTATCCCCCTATCAAGGAGTACCCCATAAGCTTCTGGTATATACATTGTGATGGCTCCTGTATTACTGCAGCTATCTGAGCAGGTCAAGAAACAACCTATACGAGTCCCAGCCAAGAAATAAACACAGTTAAAATGCCAACACATCTATGACAGATTGTAATGTCTCTCCAGTCTGTCAATAGTACAGGCAGTGAGAGTCAAAGATCTGCTGGTTAAAGAAACCCCTAGTAAGTTGTAAATCCATAGGTTATGATAGCTCCAATAGAGCCTTAAGATTTTTTTTCTGTCAAAAGTCAGTGTATATAATTGTTCTTCTTCCAATTTTGAAATGCCTGTGAATAGTACATGTAATATAGATTAATAGCCTTGAAAAACCTTTATAATACTGTGGCAATGAGCTCAACACTAAGTAGGCAAAATTCATATATAAGCATTATTGTTGAAGCATGAAGTTACTTACTAGGGCAGAGAGCTCCATGGAATCATCTTATTACAAATAGTTCTTTTTGTCTGTTGGTGGTACAGTCATGTTCTTTCTTATTTATTGTTTTAAACATAGATGTAGCAGTGCTAGCCTGTGATCCATAGTTCTACTTCCTCTCATTTTACCCACATATACTTTTTAACCATGTGCAGAAAAAATGGAATAAAATGTCAACAGCTGCTATTAAAATAGTTTAAGGTCTTTGACAGCCCTTGAAAATAAAATGTCCTCCTCCTACCAGCTCCAAAATCTATATCAAATTTTCCTTCCTGACTTTTCTGATTTATGGATCATCCTGAGCGTGACAGATACTAAAACTGTCTCAATGTTTATGTTTCATCATAAACACACTGTATTTATTTGGTTTTTGTAAAGGCTGTGGCAAGAGCAGCAGAAAGGAAGGTTGCCTGCATACAGCCTCCCATCTGTTTCACATTCCAAACCTCTGGGAAGAGGAGGTCGCTCTGTCTCCAAGAGCTGCAGGTGTGCCAGATGTGGCAGCCTTTAGGTCGAGGCAGAGCCAAAAAGGAGCTTAGAGGGAAAATGCAGAGACTGAGAGGGGGGGGACAGCCTGTGGCTGGTCCTCGGGGCACCGGGAAGGAGATCCCCCCTCGGGGCACGAAGAAGGAGATCCCCTCTGGGCTGCCTGTATGCAACAAATTCAGCCTAGGAAACTTCTTAAAGCTGCTCAACTAGAATGTGCTCCAGGAGGAAGAGACTCAAACGGCAAGGGTGCAACAACCATTTCCTTTAATTTGCCTCAACCAGTAGATCAGTGGTTTTGCCATTTAACGAGTTTCCTCAGTCCAGGTTATTCATTTGTGTTCTGGTTTCAAGACACTGGAAAACCATTGACGTGCTCACTTCAAAGAGAGAGAATAAGAGGTCCCTCTCATGGGTTTGGCCAGCTTGAGGTCCTGTTCTGTTCAGGAGAAAGGATTTGCAAGTTTTTTATATGCATTGTCTTCCCTTCTGGCAGGAGAGATACATATTTTCAAAACAGTGGAGGAACCTGGTTTTGAATTATACAGCGTTCCCTGACTTTGTGTGATACAGTGTTACATTGCCACCTAATAATGGTTTGGGGTTATGTTTCTTTCCATAAATGTGTCCAAATTGAACAAACTGAGCGTTAATAGCAATGACCCAGTACTACTAGGTGATATTTACACAGAGCTAGCAACGCATCAGAATCACAAGCTGAAGAGAGTGTATGTATAAGCAATGCACACGTAAAACCTGAGTGCCTCAGCAGTCCTTTGGCAGGGAAGAGTTTAGCAACTTGCATCCCTGTGCAAGGTGCCCAAGCCTCAGGGGTAATTCCCAACATCATTTCCGTAGTTCACTTCCCTAGCAGAGAGGGCATCCCTGTTAAGCACCTGAGACAGCTAGCTCTAGAGACGACAGCTTTCAGAAATGTTTACAATTTTAACCCCAAAACCTAAGTCCAAGATAATTTAACCTGTGGAAAGAGAGTCATCAGCAGCATCCAGCACTGAGGGTAATCCTGCAAGAAAAAGGGTTATTGTGAGCACTGCATCCTTAATTGGTGGCTCTTATTGGGACTGCAGGTGAGAGTTGCTGAGCAGTAGGAGAGGTAACAAGTATAAGCTATGTGATATTGTTAACCCTTGCGTCTAGACAGTGCCTCAAATAATAAATCTAGCCACATTTCTTCGTTCTCTTTTTCTATTGAAACTAAAGTACTAGCAACAAAACATATGTGGGTGAAAAGAGTAAGTTCACTATTCCCTTGGAAGGATCAAAGCCAAACAAAGCAGAAACAGCTTACCAAGGACATATTTAGGGAACTTGGGGAGCTGGGAATGTCTCTTGCCATGCTGAAAAGGGCCAGGTGGGCAGGTGCCAAACCTGACAAAGCAATTCTCTACAGCACAGAGGACCAAAACCCTTCTGAAGAGAGCAGATTGCTCAGAGGAATCCAATAGCCCTGGGCAAAACTTGAGGTGTTACAGTAAGATATTGCTTTTGTAAAATAAAAGAGAGATTTTGAATTGCTGAGGCTAAACAAATTTTTCTTAAAAATTACTAGATTAAGCTTCATTATTAGAAAGAGTAAGTCAGCTGCTAGTCTGCGAGTCCCTTACAGATAATTGAGAGACATGACTTACACTCTTTTCCATGCCTTAGAACACTGTTCTGTATGTATCAGGTCAGACCTAAGGCCACCTAACTAGGCATGCTGTCTTGAACAAGGGTAAAATTGGATGCATGTATAACAATTGGCAAATTAATACCTTCCCTGGCTTTAACTGTTTTCAGCTCAGTGCCTTTGTAAGCAGAAATAGGGGTTTTTTTGCCATGAACTCTTCCCATTTACTCCTCAATCCATACAAACCTTAGACATCTATAACATACTTCAGCTGGCAGCTCTACGACTCAGCTGGCCTTTGCATGAAGAACCTCATTCTATTTGTTTTGAACATGGTTTCTCATACCTCCACATGGTGTTCCCAAGGTTTCAAACCATTGATCTCTCGCCAAACTCACCATGCCACACATAATCCTGTGGATCATCATCATAACTCTTCTCGGGTGTCACTGCTCCAAACTGCAGTGTCCCAAAATACTCATTCTTCACATAGAAGCCACAGCGTTATCTTCAATTGTCCTGGCTGCCCTCTTCTGAACCTTTCCAGTTCTCTATACCCTTTTTGAAATGGGAGCGTGGGTACTGAACGCAACATTTGAAGATGCAAGCTAACCATGGATTTACACCATTGACATAGTAATGCTTTCTGGTTTGTTATCTATTTTTTTTTTAATAATTCCTGGCATTTTATTCACTTTTCTGAGAACTATCAAGCACTGAACTGGCGTTTTCATGGCACTTGCTATCCAATCAACCATAATCCCTGCTGTTAACAGGGTTACGAGAGATAACCTCACTCCTGCAGGGCAATGGTAAAATCAAGTATCACCATTTTATATGTGAAGTTAGAATTATTTTTTCCTATGTGTACCACTTTACATTTATTTGCATTGAATTTTACCACCTATTTTGTTCCACTCTCATGAGGTCCTTCTGCAATTCCTTACAAGCAGGCTGCAGCCTTTGTCACCACATTGTTTGCTTCCTTTTCCAGCTTATTTATCAATATGTTGAATAACATGGGTTCCCATACCTGTCCCTTAAGAACTTAATTTGTGATTTCTTTCCACTGAAAGAACTAACAATTTACTTCTGCTCTCTCCCTTGTCTTTTATTTACCCATGAATACTTACCTATGTGAAGATTTTCCCTCTTATGCTCTTTAACCTATTCACATTTTTAACCATCGTATTATTTAAAACACCCCAAAACTACTAAAAAGAAAACAAGCTCTAAATGATGACTGATACAGAGCTTTAACAAAGTTTTAATCCATTTTATCAGAACTCCACTGCTGAGAATCAAACTATGTTTTTTCTAAAAATGCAGTGCATCCTGACTTGGCTTATGCCAGTGGAAAACTCAAAGATGACGGCAGCTCAGGCATATGTAGCTAAGCTAGCTTTACCCTCACAGGTTTGATTGCACAATTACTGCAGTGGTGAAAAGCTCAGTACAGACTAACCAGGAACGTTTACTTTAAGCTATTTTAGCTTGAAATGTAGAAACATTGAATGGGTACTGCAGACAATCAGTTTAGAAACAGCAAAGAATTTCAGTAAGAGTTAGTGATGATCTGTTGTTTAGCAGTTCACAGGAAAACCTGAGATGTCTATGGAAGGAAAATATGGGTTATGTCTACACAAACAAGAAAAACATTTAATTCAGTTGCTTAGAGGAGTTCTTCAAAGCATTGTCCTGATTACTGTGTATTTGCAGAACTGAACGGCATGAACAGTGGTGACTGCTATACGAAGAGGAAAGAGAGAGAACTGTCTGCCCTATTCAGTGTGTTTTTATACTGCCTTCTTTCTGCAACGTCAAGGGGAAAATACACCTCTTTCATGCTTGGCTACATCTAAAATTAATTTGTTGGCATTCTTTCGTTGGCTCAATAACTTTGTAAGTAAGAACTTTAGCTTGTTAATTTCTAGCCTACTTAATACCTATGATACAATACCTCTGACTATGTGTTTCTCTTTCTTGTGCTAGAATTTTCACTGAACATCTGTAAATTAAGTTGAAAGTCTATTATGCTTTCAGCTTCATCAGTGTTTAACCAGAGCTGAAATTCACCTTTAAACAAATCCAAGCAAGTTTATTTTTGATTCTTGAAGAATCTTTAAATTTACATAGTTATGATGAAATAATTGCAATTTATTTTAAATAGTCTTTGGAGATGAGCTCATATTTGTGAGTTCAATAAGGAAGTTGTTTAGTCTCTAAGAGGTAACTGTTTGTTAAATATAAACATTTTTTCCTGATTAAGGAAATGTAAATAATTTTGACATTAATGTATACTGGTAGCATCAAATGATTTTGATGTATTCTACATTCAGAACTTCCAAGCTTATATAACAAAGAAATCAGAAAAGTAGTTCATTCTTGAAATGTAAAATCAGGCAGCAAAACATGCAATATTCACAAGTATTGATCCCATAGGAGATCTCAGGTGTTAAGCACAGAAAAATATTCCCTTAAAGGAAGCCTGTTCTTTGGGATAGCGGACATTCAGGCGTTTATGACATGCTCTTCAAGCATGCAATGAGCTGACTGTGCCATCAGGAATGACAACTTGTGGGAAGGGTGGTGAGCAGAAACACTGATGGAGATAGAACTGAAGCAGCTGACATATCTGTTGTGTAGGAGTATCTGATTTTGGTGCCAACATTTTACTAACGAATCTGAGTTACTTAATTGCTCAGCCCATGAAAGGGCAAGACTCCAAGCGTGGCAATACAGCTGCATGTCAGACTACGTACCACTTATGTACCTATTACCTGAGGATTATCACCTAGGTACCAAAACCACGGTAGGTGACATTCTTTTTCATAAACAGCACTCCAGAACCACACCCAGTTAATGGCTCTGGTGAATGATAAAGCTAATGCAACATAGACATGTCATATCTGTGGGGTATGGACATATCAGGATGAACATTCACTTGATGCATATATTTAATAGTGTGTGGTACGTAGGTGAATGTTATTCCCTAGAGCTATCAGGTATGCAAAAGTACTTTGTTGCTTGTGAAGCTAGATAACTCTAAAAGCAGTATTTGCTGAAGGTATGGTACAGCATACTTTTCTTCCTCAGCTAGAAAAGCCAGAAGCACTTTTTGATCTCTGACCGTCATATAGAAATACAGCACTTATGATCTGAGGATCCAAAGGAAAACAACATGTCCCGCTTCAACAAAAAAGGAACAGCCAAGGTTTTAAAATTCCCCGCATGTGACAGACCTGGATGCAGTGGCGATGCATCTGGATGCTGAGTACCCCAGCAGCATGACATCTCCTGCACCTCGGGACATAGAGAACAGCCTGCAGTGAACATATGGGGGAAGGGGTAGAACAGGTACCAGGTAACCCATCTGGTAAATCAACACCCTGCGCCATTTGAAGCTTTCCTGACCATGCTGCCAGTGAGACGAGCCCCAGCAGTTCCTCCAGAGCTTTCTCCACTGTAAAAATGGACACGTCATCCTTTGGACACTATTAACATCAATATGTCCATTCCACAGCCTAAAGAGTGAGTCACAAATAATTCATGTGCTCCTGTTGAACAGAAGGAAAGGGCAGCACTGAGAAAGAAAAATGTGTGCTAATTCCAATGGGCAACAATGGCGTGTGGTCAGTAGGAAGAAATAGAAAAAAAGCAAGCTACCCCATTATGGATAATTTATGAGCAGAAAAGGAACTAAGTTAGCTGATTTAATTTCAGTTATTCACTCATAATTTAGGAGACTTTCTAATAACTCAAACTATTGTGAAGATAACAATTTGAAGCACTGTATAGATTAATTAGCACTAGCACAAGTCATATGCTATGTATCTTTCTGGTACTTGCAAAGATGACAATATTTCTATCAGATTTTGACAGGTGGTTTTACAGCTCTTAATGCATTTAATGGACATCTGACACCCAAATGGATCTAGCACCTATTTAAATTGCTTGTGTTCTCAAATTCAGAGTTATTTTCTGAACACATGCTTGGTAGGTTTTGTTTGTTTGTTTTTATTCTGTAACCATTAAACATATCACAGATTACAGAATTTAGAGACAGTTAGAGGTTGTTGTTACTGTAATTGCCAGCTGAGTAGGACGTGCTTTGAAACTAATTTCTTATTTTCAGGAAAAAAGAAAAAAATTCTTTTCAGTTGCTGACTCTTTGATATAGGTTCACATAGCCACTAATAATAAAGGCAGTCCTTAGCACTGAGGAAAAAATGGAGCAACTGGAAAAAAGTGCACTCAAGAGTAAAGAACAAGCTCATGAGAGGTCCATAGCCTAGGAGAAGAAAAGTTACAGCACACCTTATTGGTCAGCAATGGCAAGAGGCTAGCAGAAAAAAAGATGCTCTAAAAATGCTTTATTGATGACAAAAACAGGTGTATTATTCTTGGAATGAAAGCTCTGGCTTAAAATAGCTCCAGTACATTTCTGAATCAAAATGGAGAGGCAAACAGAAGAAAACAACAGTTCCTAGTTGTATTGAAGATCTCCTGATGTTTGACTAATTGCTAGCTGTTCCTTCAAGTAGGAGAGGACATCTTGTGCATGGTGTAAATAAAGCAGTGTTCTTAATACCAGAGTGACTTGATACTATGTATTCAGTGATTCATCTGATGTTTTCTTCTGCTAATAAATTTAACATATATATATTTACTGAGTATTTTACTTATTTTGTAAGATAATTCTGATTTTTGTCTTTATTATATACACACACAATATACATACTATATTTATATGTGTGTATATAGCTATATTTGGATTATGAGTGGTAGAAATAGGAAAAAAACAAGTACTTTTAAACTTCATTAAAAAGGCCTCATGCATATTTTTTGTAGAATGAGCAATGAATGAATGCTTCTATATTTGATTATTGCTTATTAAGTACAACTATTATAACAAAATAAATTAGCTTGGACTACAAAAGTTATTACATCTTCCTTGATAGTGAGAAAATACCAGACAAAATGTATCTATGTAAAATTATTTTTACTTCTTTGTGTACCCATCTTATGCATTGAATGAGCTTAGGAGGCAGAGTGAAAGTGGGAGCTGTAAGAAGAGCGTGTGATCAGGTAACTGAAAGTTGTTTCCCGACACTCAGAGTAACAGAATTACACTTTTGCAGAAAACTCTAAATATGTGAGTTCCTTATTTTAGTGTGCTTGACTTTGCTATCTAATTATTATCTTTTCCAATTTAGCTCCTTATTATACAGCTTTCAATGAGTTGAATGAAGTACTTTCATTAAGGGGAAGGGTTAAAAATAAATATACATAAATTGGGTCTTCAACTTCAGAGGTATTCAGACCTTGATTTGGATGAGGTTGCGAGCAACCTGATTTAACTTTGGAGTTAGACCTGCCCTGGGCAGAGGGTTGAACCAGAGGACCTTCAGAGGTCCCTTACAGCCTCAATTATGCTGTGTTGTGTGATAATATAGCCTTCCTGAACAACATCAAACAAGTGAAGATCATCCTTTTTACCTCTTAATTTACAGAACTGATTATATCGATTATCATCTGCACTTTGTTACTGGTACTGTGTAAGGTAGACTATGTGGTGGGGTGAAGGGTGGGATGGAGAAGAGGCACCACTGGACATCTTGGGTAGGGCTCGAATGAGTACCTAGGAATAGACCACTTTTTCCCACTTTTATTGCCCTCCTTGTATTTGGTCCCTGTACTTCCCTCCATGACATCTTTAAAGTTGTGACTTAGAACTGAAAGGCTGATCAGAGCCTTTCATCTTTCCCTCTTCTTACATCTCTTCCGCAGCCACCGATGTCTTTCTAGTTCATCATTTGCCTTTGTCGCTGTTGCCAAGGTGTTGGCATCAGCCCAGCCCCTAGATTAGGATGTTCATGTTCAGTTATTATCTCGGTCAGTTTGCTACATCTTTCCTGAGGAAACAAGCTACAAAAAAGAAATCTTCACTTTCAGCTGATTATGTTGCAACCACACCTGAGCAGAATGGCAGAGGAAAACACGAGATGCTTCTCAAACTCCTGGGCTTTTTCCACATCCAATTCAGACACTGATGGCAAACACTAGAGAAGTTAGAACTTCTCAAAAGATTTCTTAAAATAATTTATAATGAAAGATGTCAAGCAAACTTATCAGAAAGCCACTACCAGATCAACTGATAATAAATAGACTAGAAAGGAAAGATATTTAGAGTCACTAAACAAGTGACACGAGATATGTAAATTGTGATTTGCAGCTAGACAGTCTTGGGATGTTCATACATGCATATAGACACACACACATGCACACAAACATACATAGAAGAAAAATATAATACTCCCTAAGCCTAAGTGAACAATTATTGCTGTAAGACTACTACATAGTTTTCTTACAAAATATGAACCGGTGGTAGAAATTTAAAAAAAAAAAAAATTACACAGAAGATGAGAATGCAAATGGGAGTTTACTTAACGCAGAACTTTTATATTGGAGTAAAAAAAAATGTGCTTTCCTGTAAATCCCAAAAGATTGCTTAAAATACCATTGTACAATAAACTAACATCAGGAGCTATATATAGAAAACCAGATTTGTTGGTAGTCCTGAAACACTGTACGAAAATATAAAACTCCATGTGCTACTCTATAGGCTGCTCTGAGAAATCCAGTGATCTCTTTAGACTTATGAAGTGCATAGCAGTAACTTCAATAGTTAATACTATTAAACTTCCTTATCTGTAAATCTATTTATCCGTACTGTTAGCAAAAGTAATTCATTATAACAAATAGAAGTAATATTATTTGTAAAGGTAATTTACAAAAAACCAGATACTTTCTATAGTAGCATGCTTTATATCAGAACGTGGTAATACAACCTCTGCCAATTTTATACTGTTGGCTAAGCTTATTAATTGTGCGTGTGTGGGAGGGCACCAACTGATTAAATGTAGTGTTTGCTACAGAATATTGTGCCATGGCATCGTGCAGCGCAGGAACCACTGAAATATTCCAGCGTTTGCTATTCGGCTTCTTTGGTTGAACACTGTATATATACATGTGTCTGTGCGTATGTATGTAAATGTACACAAGTATACAAGTATATGTATGTATGCACATTTCCCTTACATGACCTCGCCTGGTGGGAACTATAGACATCAAGACCCAGTTGTGTTCCCTCTAGTCTTTGGTCATCACTAACAGCAAAACCCATGCCAACCCAGCCTTCTGCCTGTTATTACTGAGTGACGGCTCTTTCCAGCTGCCTTCATAAAACTAACCCTGTGGTTATATTCTCTGCTGTGTGGTGGCTGAAAGCCTTTTTAGAGTATGGTAGCTAAGCTCTATTAACCCAGGTGTCAGAGAAATTATTTAGCATTGTTTAACTTGCCGATTTTTTTTCATGACTTGTTACAGTCAGTTGTGCAGTCAAGTTTTCACTTGCACAAACTGTTTTTTTCAAAGTCTGCTGTCAGAGAAGGTTTTTCGAACAACCATAGTTTCCCTCCCGAACAGTCTGAAAGGAAACTTTTTATATCAGTCTTTAAAACAGAGGATGACAATTAAGGTCAACTGGGAAAATTAAAAAAAAAAAAAAAACAGTAAAAAATCCAGAACTTTTAATCTAGTATTTGCTCATGGTTCTTGGCCTACTACTGCCTTCAGAAAACACTCCTAGAAAATGTCCTGGTAT
>VYZV01013906.1:279568-302702 GCA_013401275.1 Pandion haliaetus | reverse complement strand
AAAATCACTTTCATTTATTTCTGTGGCTTCTTGATCTCGGAAAAAGCAGTTCAACACCTACAGAATACCTTCCCTAAGGAGATAACTGTACAAGCAAAGTTCAAGTATCCCATCATTGATTGCATGTGTTTCACACTAAGCTCCTTCCACTATAATGCACTTTCTACAATAGCTGATAGATTTTTCCAGTCTTCCTCTGGGAGTCCTAAATGACTTTGCTAGAGAATTGCCAGAGAATTGTAAAAGCTCTTTTTCTCTTTCCTTCACTGACAAAACTCAGTCCTTGAATGAAATGCTTGAAAATCTTTAGAAATACTTTATAATGCACGTTGAGTCTCTTAAAAAGAACGAAATTGTGCAAACAGTAGCACACAGGAGGCAGTACAAGAATATGCTAAATTGCTCTAGCAATTTGATTTTCTAACCTCATGATACCACAGGTTGTGTAAACCCGAATCAAAATTCTCTGTGTACACTCTTATCAACCGCTATGTTTATTCTGATGCAGAGGCCTTCATTCCAGCAAGCATCTCTGTCCAGAAAAGTATTGACATTTGTGCTTAAATTTAAACGTCAGTCCCATTTACTAGGATGTAAAGGACGTTTAAGCACCTGTATGCCTAAAAAGAGACTGACAGAGGGCATATCTGAGTCAGAATTTTATTAATGTTCTCTGAAGGTTATATAAGATCAAATGGATAGATTGAATCGGCATTGTATTGCAGCGACTTTGTACAATGTTTGGGAAAATGAAACCATTAATGAGATATCACCTGAATATTTTTTCATTGACACTCTGGGTAATAAAATGTGAAATGCTTTATTTCCCTAAATGAGGTCAGCACACATGTAGATAATTGTCTGAAACAATATAATTTTTCTTTAACTTGTTTAATTGTCTAGGTAACTTGTTTGTTCAAAATCAATATGCAGTAAAGAAAAATTCCTGTGGTTGACTTGTAAGGAGCCTGGCTTTCATGATTAATACTGCAGTCCCTGCTGGCAATCCTCTGGTGGTTGGTCTTAATAAACACGTAACAAAAAGTGGTCGTTCCTGTACAGAGTTTTCAGTTAAATAATCTGGAATTATTCAAGAGTCATCTTCTTTAACTACTTTCTCTCCGGGAATACAGAGCAGACTCATATTCATTCCTTATATTTGTATTTATCTGTGCATTCATCCCTTCTTTGCCATCTCTCATATAACCAGCTGAAAAATTGAACATTTGAATCCTATTTTGATAACTATTTAGCATTACTTATTTATGTGGAAAAAAATACGTAAGTATTCTACAGACAAAGTATAGCGGAGTAGAAAGACTCCTGAAAATATTGAGATAAACTTCTTTATGAGTATACCAAAAAAACTGGCATCTAGCCACAGTTTGGTATTTTTTCCATCTTTGGTACTAGGTCCAGATTTCTGGATTTCTTCTGCTAAAAAGAGCACAGAGTTTGCATCTTAACGCTTTAGCATTTGATTGCCAAGCTCTCCACTTGGAACTCTCCACTTGAATTCTCAGCTGGAAGTGCGTGTAACATCTGTGCGCGGACTTGGCAGGAAGAGCCCGACATGCTGGGCAGTACATGAGTCCTCTTCACCATCTTGCAAGATCAGATCCATATCCCAAGATCTGACACAACTCAGAGCATAAAGGTTGCCAGATCCACATTTATGCACAAGTAAGTGTCTAGCTTTTCAGGAATTGCCAAGAAAAGATCACTGGCTTCTTTTTTCAGCCAACCCCAAATTATGCCAGTAGCCAAATCCATTGGCATAAAGGGGTGAGATCCCTTGCTAGCATACATATGTTTGAAGAGTTTTTAGTGATGTTAAAGTAGCTTCAACAATTGCTCTAGTTGAGGCTCTGGCTCATAATGCTTCAGCGTGCTGAAGCCTTAAATTCATAGCTCTGTATCACTTTAGTAGGGCTTTCAATCCCTCTTTTTAGTAAAATAAGTAACACTCAAAGGCTCGATCACATTCCAATTATTCTCACAATAGTGGACACGGTAAGGAAACAGTGGACACTCTGCCATGTGGAACAATTACATCATGTACAATCAAACAAGAAAGAAAAGGGAAAAGAAAGCAACTAAATCAACACACTGTGCATCCATTCATTTTACCGTGTCATTTAGCATATGGTCACTCATGTGATCAAGACAGTAACTGGCATTTTTCCCAGTTAATTCACCTCTTTTCTTTTCTCTTTGTCCTCTGTTGTAGCACCAGTCTTTCAGCAAGATTTCAGGTTGCAATCCCCTTGGAGAATGAATGGTCCTTATTAAGTGTCTGGAAAAAACCAACAACTTATTAGTGCATTGAGACTAATTATGGTGCTATCTTAATCAAATAAAGGATCACAATTAAAAAAAAAAAGATGCTTGAAATCAACTTAAATATTTTTTCTTTCTCTCTCTGTCTCTCTCTTTACATAAATTACCAGTGGAATGAAGTCCTATAGCTGTAACAGCTGTCTTAATAAAGTAAGTAACTTCTCAAAAATTAAGGTTTTTTTTTCCTGAGGTTTGGTGATTACAATGATGTGAACTGACTAATACTTTACAGGGCTTAGCTGTGAATCATTCACTGCAGATAAAAGGCAAGGCATGTGAACGTTCCTATGCATGCTCTTCTGAATTATATTTCTGAAGGCATCCACCTGATTTTGGTATCTATTCAGCATTACGTATTTGAAGTCTAGACAAGTGAAGTCTAGACATCCGTAGTGCCCTGTTGGTTTTTTTACACTATTTATGGATTTCGATGCACCTTCAAAACACAGAAGGCTATTATGCTCAGTAAAAGCTGGATTCTACGTTGATGCAAATGTATTTAGCTTTAACTCTGATATTCATTGCATAAACAGAATTTTCTGAAGGCAGCTGTGCTATATGGATGGGTACGATGAGAGATCCAAACTGCAGAGCCTGTAGGCAAACCCTGTTTCTGTAGAAGAGATCAAGAAAAATGAGTATTTCCCAACCCGTGTACACCCAGGTGGCTTAAGGTCTTTGAAGAATATGAAGAACAGTGCTGTTCAAACACCTTTTTTTTCTTTTCTTTTTTCTCCTTTATGTCGTTCCAGTACCTGGTAATAAATTAGTAAAGGTAGGAGACTTTGTTTACACACCTGAAGTCCAGGAGAATGGCAATTCTCAGAGCTACATTCTACCTGAAATGTTCAAGGACATGCAGCTGACACAGTGGGCCTCTGACTGCAAGACAGACAGCTCCAGGCCACAAAGCTGCTGTATAAAACTGTCTACATCTACCTAAATTAGAACTGACAACCAGCCCTGGTTTTATAATGCTGAGTTCTCAACTTTTGGACACCAAAACCTATCCAGAAAAGGAAACAGAGTACACTAGATTTATTTTTTTTTGCTTTTGGGCATTGTTTCTTCTTCTGTTTCTTCTCCTCTCTTTTTTTTTAACCATAATTTTAAAATATAGCGTTTGATGCATCACATTTTATGCTCCACTTTTCTGGTAGAAAAACCCTTTAAAGTTAAACATTTAATTCTAAAAAAAAATGCAAGTGGAAATTTATATGTCAATCGCACTTGAATATGATAGCATTTTCACTAAAAATAGAGCCTGTTAAGGAGAGGAATTAAATTTAATAATAAACCACTGCATTAAATAGAAACAGAAATTTAATAACAAACCTCTGCATTAAATGGAACCAGCAGGTAGAATAGAGGACTTGAAGAAAGGTTCTTGGAGCAGCTTTGCAGACTTTGCTTTATTATCACTCCTAATGAGCCGATGAAGACTAATGTTTCAAAAATAGCCACTAATTTCAGGTGCCAGATTTCAACCTTCTCCAAAAAGTGAATACTTTTGAGGTTCTGACTAGTCATAACTCCCTGTAAATTGGGTGTCTAGGGCATCTGAAAATGAGGACTTAAAGCTGATTTTATCTGTTTAATGCTTATGCCATAAGCATTTTGATTTCTCAAAGTCTAACACTTATGTTTTAAGACAAAAATATTATATAATAATTCACTAAGTATCTGTCTATTAAAAAATGCCATGAAATTTGATGGGATGAAGACCATGGACTGAAGAGCCTGACTCATGTTTGTGAACACAAATTCCAATCCAAGAACTTCTAAAAATTAAGTGTGACTTTTCCATCTTTCCTCAATAACTGACAAAGGACCTTATAGCCAATTTGGATTGGCATTATTTCTTTTGGTTTTTCTTTTTTTTTTTTTTTTTTTACATTTTGAGGGGATGGGCATTTCTGCTTATGCAAATGTGTTCTTCATTTGGTTATAATCAATAACAAACTTAAGAAACTAACAAACACTGCTTGTAGTTCCTTTCAGGTTTTGGTGGTAACGGCTCTGTCACGGCTGTTTGGTTTTCAGGTCTGCCTTATTACATCTTTGTTTTAAAAATGAGCAAAATACTCTGGGTGAAGTCTTGCATTACTCTTTGTTCTGCAACATATTTTGTTAGCGAGCCCAGAGTAGTATCTAAAATAGCGTAAATCATCAGTTTTTAATCTGGCAGGAAGTAGATAGTGGCCCATTAAACTTTCGTAATTAAATTTCCCCTGCACTCCCCCATAGAACCATTATCTGAGTTTTCTAATTAACACAAGAGGAGGGAGTCAATTCAGAGTGATGGGATCTATAGCCATCCCCTTTCATTTTAATGACCTTTAATAAACTTTTATTACTATTGATATTGATAATTATAATACACCCTTTCCTCTGCAATGTGATTCTAAGGGCCTTGTCAAAAATTGAAAAATTCTCCCTCAAAGTTGGAGCATGGCAAATGACTGTCCTCAAACACCTAAAATCTGGAGCCAACATCAGTGGCGAAAAAAGACCAAGTGTAGGCAGGTACGGTGTGAAAGTCCTCTCTCACACGGTCACCAGCAGATTATGGCTTGGTGCTGGCCCGCCACAGCCCTCTGCTCTCGCAGCGGAGCCTCCCCCAAACGGGCTGACACGCGTGCTGAATCATGAGGTGGTTTCATGACAGATAACCACAAGGAATTATGCAGAGATCATTTAAATTATTTTACTTCCAGCCTTACAGGGGTCAGATTACTAGAGAGGAGGATTAACCATTGTGACACCTAGCCCTTCCTTAGATTTTTCATCGGTGGCTTTTATACTAAATAAACATTTTTACATGGAGCTTTTATTGGTATGTCAACACTTCTAACCTCACCGCAGCCTCAGTACAGCATGTCTCATATCTGGACAATCCTCTGTCATGTAAGCAATTATGTTCCCATCAGCGTTACAGCAGCACGTTTCATTGCTTGAATGAAATGCAAGGCTGAGCACCTCAGGCTGTCCTTTGCTGGGCACGTAAGGCGAAAGGCACTCTTGGCCCTGCAGGACAGGAGGTACCTAGACCCATGAACAAAGCCTGCATCTGTTTACACTTTCCTTGGTGCTACGGCATGGGGGCAGGCTCCCTCTTGCCAGCTGCAGAGAGAACATCACAAAGCAGTTCTAGCTAAGAGCTTTGGACAGAGGTGCTACTTTGTCATGCACAGAGCTATTGGTGATGGTCTTTTCTTAAATCCACGGGCTGGGTTTGGGCCTAAAACTATGTGTCTGGAAAGAATCCTTGATGGGAAATTCATTTCTTTCACCACACCACTCTCAAACATGCACATAGCTTTAACCAGGTGAGCAGCCAACCCAACTACAACTGCTCATTCACTACATACTATGTGTGTATCCCCTCACCCCTTGCACTTCCTACGGGGCTCTCAAGACATGCCTACCTTGAACATGCAACCAAACTACAGCTCTTCAGAGCTTGGTCTCTACCCACAGGTCATCAATGCAAATTTACTACTGGGTGTTCTTAATCTCAGAGTTGAATTTTATGATTCCTCAAAGTTGAATGCCTTCATGTTTTCAAGACAGGTTTGAACTTGGATCTGGAAGTTCTAATTTTGGACCACCTTCAGGTTTTAGTAATTCTTCCTTATTATATGTTATGAGCATTAAGATGATTAGTGTCTAACAAAACAAGTTGCTTACATAACTAGAGGTATGAAATGCAGAAAAAAAAAACCCAGAGAAAATGACAGAAAACTAATTTTAAAGATACTAGAAAAATTATATATATTTTTTTAAATATAAAGGGTGAAAACCTGGTTTTGAAAGTCTATGATTCAGAGAGATGAAATCACAGGTGAAGCATTGCTTTAAAAAAAGGATCGCTGTATAAATAGCCAAGAGTCATTGCATGTCAACTGCAAAAGACTTAGCAGTTGATATAATTGTAAAACATGAAGAATGCATTTCCTGTAAGAGTAGGAAAAAGAAATCTTCAATTAATAGCAACACTCAGTCACACCTGGTGGAATCCTAAATGTAGATCTGGTAAAAAGTAGCCATTGAATTGGAGAGCTTATTAAAGAGTTGATCTTTACTTCTGTTGTTCAAACTACTGATGATATAATGATCAGTGTTTAAACTCAAGCTCTCCAAATGCGATCAAAAATATGTTTATATGCTTGCCTCTTTTCAGTAACTTCAAAACATTTATTTGATATTTGCGAGTGAACTTTGCATTTTCCTCCCCAGGACTAACCAAGCTGGTTTCTGAAGTTCAGTGGTAGGCAGGTAGATATGAACTGGATGAAATAGGAGAGAAATTGCTTCATGAAAAAGGTATGCAATAAAATTTGGCATATGTTGTTGAAGTGATTATGAGGTCTGTGTGAAAGCAGTAGTAGGTAAATTTTGGCTGGCACAGCATATGGATACACAAGAGAAAAAACCCAGCCAACAGTGTGATCACAGGACAGGAACCAGCTGCCTGGATTTTGCCTCCTGAAAAACTAACAAGGAAAAGCATGGGGAGAGCTCCTCTGTGACTTACAGTATTAGGGATATAACAAAGCACAGTTGAATGGTCAGCAAACATGACTTGTACCTGTGAGCAAAAGTCCATATGAAACTCATCTAAACTGTACTGAGACATCTTTACCACGACCCATTGCCATTATTTCTACCCTTAGCATGGTGTGCCCGTGAGTCTGCAGAGAGGCTTTTCTGAGAGCACATCCAGGAGAAGAGAGACATGATAACCCTGGGAATGTTTGGGTTTGGGAGATGTTATGTTGGGTTCAGACAGATTTTAAATCAGCAGTATCACATTTCCTTCCGTGTTTCTTTCTATTTTGTCATTCAAAGAATTATAAATAATACAGAGGTTTTCTATAAAGATACAAAAAAATTCCAAACCAGATGTTTCTATCATAAAAGTTTACATACTGAAACATGCTAACGACATACTCTTTCTTGAAAATATATTCTAAGAAGTGCCAGATATTAATGTTTCAGAAGTAGGATACATGCCAAATTGGCAGATACTTACAAATGGACTTAGATTCGCTTTTCTGACCTTGTCTGCTGATCAGTTTATGTCTTAAATATGAAGGTGCAAAGCCCTCATAAATTCTGGTCACATCAACTTTTAATTTTATCATTCTTCAAAAGTGATTAAATTCATCCTTCAATATTAGTCAGCTGTTTTTTTTCTACATATCCTGCATCTTTGAGTTTCACAGATGAATTAGAAAAATGAGAAAAGGGTAACTAGGTTACAGAATTTCCTGAATATTATGAATATTAGCTATATTTTTCATCCAGTGTAGATGATTAATATGTCTTATGACCCACCAATGTATTAATTTGCATCCTTGTCTGCATTGCTCTATTTCAGTGACGTTTCTGCAAAATCCCACCTTGCAGAATGTTGTATTAGAAAAGATTAATTAGAAAATTTTCACCTGTTCATTCATATATGATATGATGTAACATATGATATATTAATTTGGGAACATTTTATGAGATCTATGATCAGTATACACACATATATATTTATATATTCACACACAACTCATGTAATTTATATTTTTATTTCATATAGATTCACACATAACTTTTTATGAAGTACGTGTATGTATATACATAGGTAAAAATTCAAAGAGCAAAATATGAAGACAAGACAAAAGAATAAGTGAAAATGAGAGAAGAAAAAGAAGAGGAAGAGGAAAAAAAAATCTTTCCAATATCCTAGGACACAGGAATGATGAAAGGCGTATCTTTTGCAGTAAGGACAGCACCGTGATAGTCTATTCTTGTATACAGATAACTATCCTTAAGCAGCACCAATGACAATGTCTCCAGTTCACTTGAAAGGACCTCAATTTCTTTTCAGACTTTTCAAAACACTGCTTAAGTTTGCCATGAATAGGTAGACATTTTTCATACCTCCAACAGAGTACCTCTCTTCTCTGCTTCTCTGTCACTTCCCTGTTTGCTCTGTTCCCTGCACTGAGGAAGGGAAGAAGTCCTGCATAATAAAATTCCAGTAACAAATATAAAATTTGTTTATATATTTCTCTTTTTTTTTAATTATATTTTTTCTGTAAGTATTTGAAAAGATAGATGGTAATTGGGTTCCCATTAATAGGCTGCTCGACTTTAATCAGTATGTACAATAATTTGCTGATAAGAATTTAGGCCAAGTCAGGAAGAACACTCCAAGCAAAGAAACATCTGTGATAAAAGCATCAAGCAGTCTTTCTAACCATGTACCAAGTTCAAGGTCTCTGATAAGCCACCTGGCTATACCTACACACTCCGATAACCCCAAGCTGGTATTACATTGTTTAGCCAGGGAAGGTCTTGTTGCTGGGCACTGAGCTGATAGGCTTATGGCTCTTTCTGTTCTGAGACACAAGAATATTTGAATATCATGTAGGCAAAACATGCACAGAAAGCCATGAGGACGGGCATCTTAATAACGAAGGCTGGTAGTAACCAATAACTTTGTAAGTCATAACATCTGCATTTTTTGCTTCTTTAGGGTTGTCCTTCACTTCTGAGAAGCTTCTGTGACAAAAGTCAGTCCAAATGCATTCCTCAAAACTCCCGTTTTCTGCCTTCAGTCAGTAAATACTGTCAGAATCCCGGTTGTCAACCCTGTATTATTCCTGTTTCCTTACTGCACTCCTGAACTAGTCATCTATAAGATATATCTGTTCATTTACATTTTAATGTTATTTCCTATAACTTTGTCTTGCTACGAGTTTTCCTGAACAGAAACATTGTTTTTCCTCACAAAGAATTATTGCGCTCTAAGAATATACTCGGCATGATAACTGCATGCTCAAGCATAGCTCTCTCTCATGTTCAGCAGGGTCTTTCTTTTGCGAATCCAGATCAAGTGGATACACCTAATCAGTGACCTCACCAAAATTTTCTGGGTTTATCTATGACTCATGGCTCCTAGCCCCTCCCTGCTCAATGTTAAGAACAACTTATTTCCTCCATTTTTCTTTTGAATGTCAGACATTTTCTCTCTGCTCTTAATGCTCCTGTTTCCATGTATGAACCAGGACTTCCAATAACCTCCACAGATGAACCAGATTCCTGCCTGGTTCCTGCCTGCCATTGTGCCCCCCTGCTCCTCTGGGCTTGCAAAGATGCATCTTTGATGGGCTCATGGCTGTCCTGTGATGGGCCTGGGAGTAGCCCGACAGGGGATTATTTGGGGTCCCCCTGCCATTCATTTTCTCTCTGTGCTCTTTTGTTGGTGTGCAGAGTTTTTATCACTTCTTCAGCTTCTCAAAAAAAAAGTGGTTTTTTTGGTGGTCTCCCTGCAATTAGTAGACTTGGATAAGGCAGCTCCCTCCTTAACATATCTGAGTCCTGTTCTCCTGTTGAGGTAGAGATTTCTGCAATGTAAAGATTAAGTGGGGAATATTCCTTTCTTTTGTCTTAACTGGTGTGTTGTACACCCTGCCTATGATCAGCTGTGAACTCACCAGCTTGCTTTCTTGAACAAAAACGTCATGCTTTTGCTTAATGCCCCATGCTGAATTCTCATCTGTAGGTGGTGTGCTCAAAACACAGTCATTGCACATCAGAGCTGTGTATTCTTCCTTTCTTGCATACATCTCCTGTAGTTGCTCCCTGCTCCCCAGCTCTGGCATTCTGGTTTTGTCACCTGGGCTCATCTCAACCCACATCTCCCTTTCTCACAAACAGGGCGGGACTCCTCTCATTCTGACTTCAGTCTGCCGGGAGGCACTTCATGTCATGGCAGCTGGCATCTATAAGAATAATCTCTCACCCACCTTGGACATCAACTGACTTTAGCAAAACATTGACGAAGTAATAAACAGCTGTTTGTGTGAAAATGTGTGCCCTGATATCATTGGGAGAACCTGTATTTCCTTCAGTCATGAGGCATCAAGTTTTATTTTGATTGCAAGGCCAGAAATGTAATGCACACTCCCATTAATGACATTCAAATAAGCAAGAACCGCGACATGCTATGATGTGATGGTAACACAGCACGAAGTAAAGAACAGGTAGGTACCAGGTCTGGAAAGGTGCTTCAGCATTTGACTCCTGATTAGTGAGTTGCACTGTATCTGGGTTATTAATGAGTCTGCAAATGTTATCCATCTGCTTTTACAGACCTTTTAAATTTCACTTAAAACATGTTAAACTCTTAAAATAAATCGTGTTCTCCTAACATCATGAATTACTAGAAAGGAAAGATGTAGCACTCCCTTTCTATTCAGGTTATTCACCCCTACAGAGAACTTTGTATACAGTCAGTTTTACTGTTTTTTTCATGATCAGTCCATATTCCATGTAAGTATGAGCTGTGGTTGAAATGGGAATTCAGAGGTACCGGTATAGAATTTTGAATACTGCTATTGCATTGCAAATGCCCTCCATGGGAAATTCTGGTATATCTGCTTGAAGTGTTATTATGGCATACCAGCACATTTTGTTCACTCTGGGCTATTTCTTTTCCCCAAACAGGAAAAGGGAATAGAAAAGCATTTTATAAAACTGGAATACAAGGTTTATCCAGGGGCAGGTATGGATTTGGATTTATTTTATGTAAGCAGAATATATTCCAACTGGTGAAATTATTCTCTTATTTTCATCTTCTTATGTCCTAAAGATTTTGTTTCAATATTGTTTCATTATTTTTCTTCTTCAATCTCACTGTTATGGAAACTTAAGGATTCATGTGTCTTGGGTTTTGAAGCCAGCCATGGTTAATACTTTTCCCCACAATAATACTGAAGAGACACCATGATTTTCAAATTTCAGCTAATTTTCTGTAACGACTAAAGGACATTGTGGCACTACACAGGTGTCATGCAAGTTAAGATATTTTAGAAAACTATTCATTAAACCTGGATTTGACAGCAGTGAGAGAATCAATGGAGAGGGAATGTGCCTCAGAGCAAACATTTTGCAAAGACTCTAACAAATGTAAGGCATTTTGGAGGTGGGCAAGGAAAAAAAAGGGTAACTGTTCAGAGTTACTACCAAACATTGTCTTGATTTAGAAAAAAAATCCAGGAAAACCAGGAAAAGTCATCTCAATGAGGACTGATTGACAATATGCAGCTGACTGACCACTATATTCTTATGAATGCAATTAGTCCAATCAGAGTGAATTTGGGTCATGTAGGTACAATTCTCAATGTCATTGATGGACGACATCTGTAGATTTTACTCTTTTAAAAACCTGAGACTGTAGCTTGCTTTGGCTGAGAAACAATTTCCAAACTGGACGCAGTTGCCTACGAAGTCTGGCGTGGAGCCATGTACCACCTTTGGGAAGGACATCTTTCACAGCCCTGCTTCTTCGTAACCTCATTGCCATTGAAAGGTAATGACAAGTGCTGTGAAATGGCCAGTATAAACAGCAATATTCCTCCTCAACCAGCCCATTCCATGGACTATATTGCTCCATTCAGTTTTCAGCAGAACTCCCCACTGACTTCAATGAGGATTTAGCTTAAAAAAATAAAAATGCTGGTATAATATGGTCACTTGCAAACAATGAGGTTTATTTTTCTTTTTTTATGAAAGTATAGTTAAAAAAAAGCATAGAAATTAGTTGTAAATGTTAATTCTGGGTTCCACTTGTTCATTATTTGTAACAATTTTCTTCCTCCTGTTTTTACATATTATTACTCTCTATTACTAAGGTTTCAGGAAACAATTGTACATATAAGATGAGATACTATGCAGAGTGTATTATATTCTGTGAGGGTTCAATTTACAGTGAGCAGCAGATGCCAGCTGAACCTGAAAAATTCCTTGACTGATTTTCATACAAAATTTCCACAGAGAATAAAATTTATCTAAGATGTAGTTGGGCTATTTTTACAGAATTTGTGATTTGTGGGCTGCATGTTACCAAGGTTTACAATAGGAGTTCAGGATTGCAGTAATACTGTGTTGAGTATATGAAAACAAATTTTTAGGTTGACCCTGAATAATGTTCTAGCGGATGGAATAAAGAAGTTCCCTACTTTTGTGGCTTTAAAAGTGTATTGACATTTTGGGATCTGGTCACAAATAAACAGACACACATCTTACGAAAGCAGAGTTAGAAATAACCTCATAGTGGAGCAACGTACATACAACTATGATAAGGAAAACATATTTATTAATAAAAGTTTATTATGGCCTTTAGCTTCTAATTAGTAACAAATTAGTAACAATATGGGGGTAAATATAATTTATTCTTTAAATCCTTTTACAGAATAATTGACTACTTATTACTAGGCTTCCTTTCAGTCTTTGATATTCCTGTACCATAAGAACCACCCGTGACTATTAGGAAGCTACAACAAATGCAGCATTGAAGCCATAACTCATCCAGGTGTTAACTACATTAAATAGCTTCAGTAGTTCTGGGACTTACTCTTTACTAACTAACAGAAAAATTAGATCTACAATCACAGGATTACCGTCAGAAAAAGGAAATTAAATCTGTAGAAAAACTAAAAGAATGAACATAAGAAATGCATCAAAAAGAGAGCCTTGGCTGACTGTGAAATTTTATGGTTTTTTCATTATGGGAAACTTCACTCATCCGTATTTGTCTTTTACAAAGGATTATGAATTGAGGACTACAACTCCATAAAATTTATATTTTGTCATCTGTTTTGATTGGTGGAATTGTGTTATTGAGAAGGATTCTGAGATCACATTAGCCAGGAAAGAGTAATGCACTACACCCACCGAAGAACAATACATGTTCTTATCTACCCAGGCAGGCAATCAATTCTCTAGTGCATATATCAATACAGGCTAGAAGTCCACTATTGGCAGATCGTGTGGATGAGGTCTTGATACGGGCTTTACCAGCAATGATTACCACAGCTGAATTCACTGTATAAAAAAATAAGCAAGCAAACAAATAAGCAAGCAAGCAAACACGGAAAAAAAACCACAACTGGTTACTTCTCTACAACTTTGAATTAATTTCCATAATATGATAATATAAAAGCTCCTCTCAAATGCACAAGTGCAGGCAGTGAATGATCCACTTCTAAACTGTAACCTAAGGAAATATATTATTTTAAAATATTGAACACTGCAAAATGTCTTTTGATGTTAGGGAAGTGAACTCCAAAAAGAAATGTCCCAAATCTCTTCAAAAACAAACTAACATAAACATTCAGGTAATGTTCCCAAATTGCTTGTCACTTTCATGAACTTCAGGACAAAAGAAAGCATCAGAAGACATGGGAAAAGCTCTAACTCTGGTTCTGCTTGACCAGAAACACAGAAGATTCATGGACACTTTAATGGGACATCCAGCTAAGAGCTAGCCTAGAAAACAGCTATTATCTTGTAATCGTTCTGCCAGCCTAGATTTGGAGGCATACCCATGTTTTCATTTACCTAAATCTATTACAGTGTGACTGGTGATTTACCTAAGATTTTGCGCAGGAATTAATAAATTAAGTAACATCCAGGATAAAGCCTAAATACCATTACATCCTTATGGGGAGCCAGGCTCAAAATCCTGATCTCCCTGCAATCTGTGTTGATCTCCACTGACTTCCCAGGGCCAAGATCTTATTCTATGGCTTCTGTTGCCTTTTGCATAGGGTTCTGCCCAAACAACCAATGACTAGTTTCTTCAGAGTTTAGATACAGTCCACCAGGTCTTGCACAAAGATGCCTGCTTCATGCATCTTAGCAGAAGATTAGAGCCTTGTAACACAGTGTTGCTGTCATTAGTACCAGCCATGGGCTTTGTACCAACCCTGCAAGACCTCAGGGCTGAGGCTTCCTAGACTTACTTTGTCTGAAATGTCTTTGACCTGTCTGGGTCTTCGTTTCTTCTTGATTTAGCTGTAACAGTGATTTTCCAATGACCAACTGACTATGGTTTATCTTTGGATAGTACAACCACAGTTTTTATGTAGTTAATACTAACAAGTAATTCTTCTGTGCAGGATGAGATACTTAGGACTCTGACACAATGAAGCAGTGTAGTGAAACACAGGTCTGGCGTGCAAGGAGAGAGGCCTTAAGGAGTGAAGGGCGCAAGACGCTGTGAAGACGATGAAGGCATGGGATAATAAGAGATGGGGCACAAGTTTGGCACTGCAGACCCCGATGCTATGAACAGCTGTTCTGTCACCAACTGTCAGTGACAGAAATACTGACCTAGAGCAGTACTGAACTGTTTCAGGGGTAACAAAGAGAAAGAAATAGTATCTAACATACATAGAAGGCACCATATATAGTAAAGCTATATATAAGGGAGATTTCAGCTCAAGGTGTAAAAGCACGATAGCAAACATTTAAACATGACCCCAAGTGGATCCTCGAGTGAGGAAGAAGAAACTATCAACACAACAACCTATTCCTCCCCAGGAAGGACTCATGATGCTGGTGACTTGCTGCATCCCCCCCCACACACCCCCGGCTGAAGCCATCAACCTTAGGACCCAAAGGAGCAGTGGAAGGGTAAGCATACACCAGGAAAATGGTTAGATACTAGGAAATGTGAAAAGCAATTTAACTTTTTTATTATTATTATTGAGAATTTTTTCTGTATAGTAGTATTCCCACCTTCCCTTCCTTCTTTTTCCTGCTTTCCTTCCTTTTTCCATCTTTCTCTCTTTCTTTGTCTTTCTTTCCTTTCTCTCTTCCCTCTTCTGTAGGAATTGATCTGGGCTACTATACTAATAAGAATACTTTGATCACACTGCTAAAATTTCAATTATGCTAACAATAAATTCTTGGCTCTACATGCCCTTTTTGCCCATAGCAAGACTTTGTTGTCATAAGCATACCAATATGATGCAGGCCCTGAGCTACAGTTATAGCAAGACTGAGATGTCTGGAGCCTGTGAATGAGCATAAATTTTAGGTACCAGGGAGAGCATCAGTTTTGTAACCCGTGATGCTGAGGAGACCCTAGGACTGAAGCAGCAATGGAGCGTTAACTGCTTAGAGGCTGCAGGGACTACGGTTCTGGATGTGGGAGCTGGCATTGTACCCAAGGCAATTTTTGACCTGAAGTACAAAGGAGAGGAGAGCACCATGTGTCACATTTCCCCTGAGCCCTCAGTCTCACCCTTATTGATGGGAAGGTCAGACAGGTTTAGCAACAGCCATTCATTCACAGGCATGGTCAGCCTGTCTACATGGGAAAACTTTAAAACTGATTTAGACAAAGCAACGGAAACAACCATCTCAGAATTACTTTTCATTTCAGAAGTTTGTTTTGGCTCCTTTTTCCTTTGGATTGGAAGATGTTAAAAAGAAAACAGGGCAGTCAACGCAAGTAAGTGTTCATCCAGATTTGTGTACCCACTTAAGTAAACTGCTTTAAATATGACATTGAGGTTAAAACCATGAGATTTTTTTTTTCTTCTGCAGAAAGTTGCAACTTTTTTCTGGAGATAGCATTTCACCTGAGCTTTTCTATCCATCTAGCAACACCCGAAAGGAAAAACTATTCTTACACAAACAGTCTAACTCTGACCCTGCTAAATATTAGCATAACAAATACTACTTTCTGTATTTGTATGGGACAGGAACTTGGGTTTACATTTCTTTCTGAGCACAGCAAGCCTTACTAGCAGTGTCTGTGATCTACCTGCTATCACACAAACTAGCTTAACAGCCTGTTCTTAAACAGGGCCCTGCACAGCTCTTGCAAGCTGCACAGTTAGTGGGAGAATTACCTGTTATGCCATCACCATCATGGCTACCAAAGAGACAGGACACCAGTTCACAGTCTGCTATCTACTGTAGACATATACTCCTTTCTCAACCCCTTCACATGTCTATATTTGTGTTTCTGATCAGCACATTATTTTTCTGTGTCAGTAAAAGAGACGATGGAGGAATGGCAGCTCTGTTTTCCCCAGTAGCCTCCTTTACTCATTTCCCAAAGCTCAGTATCCTGCTACGGAGAAATTCAGCTTATTTGTTGCTGCCTATGAGCTTATAAAACTCTCTGATTTGGCCCTCACCTCTCATACCACAACCATTTGAGTGCAGCACAAAGACTGTATTAATAACCTTCTTGGTGAGCTGCTATCTGCTGGGGGACTCCAAGATCTCCCAGTTACTGCCCAGGAGTTTGCAACTCACTGTCAGAGCGGAAAAGGCAAACAGCCCTGAGAGCGTACAGAGGCGGTTTCTGCATTCAGGTGAACACAAACACCGGGATGTTCGTAAGTGGGGGTGTCTGTGCACAGCACAATGATGCTGGGTGAGCCAGGGTGGGAGAAGGTTTGTTCAGATCTGCCAGAGGGTTAATACAGGAGACTAGAATTAAAACAAAGCAGAAGTAAGTGTTTTATTTCTGCCTTCTGGGAGATTGCTTATGGATGACTCTAAACTGGCATAGGTATTATACAGCACACCACATCCTAATGCATATTAGAAATCCATGTTGGGGGTTGGAAATTAAAAAGAAAAAAAATATCCATCCAAGAATGAGTCAGAAATAAACAACTTCAAGTCATAAAATATGAATTAGCTCAGAGGATTAGTCTGAGGATGAATTTTTGTAGGAAGGGTTATTTTTCATGATTTATAAGGGTTTTACAAGAAACCTGCAGCTTGCCATTGGAGAAATGAAGTCTTCTTAAAGCTTTACATTGTTTTGTCAACTCTTTCATAATACTTGTTTATGTTTTAAGGGGGGAAAATGTACAGCGAGGTGGAACGGTTATTGACCAGATTGATCATGGGAACAAATCTGCCGGTGGTAACCTTGTTTAATGATATGTTGCTGGGCTCAGCACCTTGCTGAGGCTGTGATTCTTCACCGGCTGGGCCCGCATGATGGATCACGGTAGGAGGCTGATGGTGCAATCACTCACTGGCAGCCACTGACACCTGCACCAGCCTGACACCCGTCCCCTCTGGATGTATCAGCCAGCCTGCTCAGCCTACTGGGAGACACAACTATTCCACCAAACAGCGAACAAAAGTTCTTTATCTACCTTGCAACTTCCTCTGTAGGACACTGCCTTCTCTTTTTCTTTCCATTTTATTCCAGCTCCATCTGCAATTCTGTCACTTCTTTGCATCCACTGTTCTAATCCACGGCTGACTTAGGAGCAACANGGGGGGGGGAGGGGAGCACAAAAGGATTGTCTTGCAAAGGTATGAAAACAGTATTTTCTCACTGAAAATCTCTTAAGTGTTCATGGATATTCCAGTAAACAGAAAATTGCTGTCTCTAAATATGGTGGAACTCACGTTCTCTGTACACCATTATTTTAAAGAGAAAACTTTTACTCCTCCTTGTGATGTATATTGAACATTATAATTTCCCAGTAAAAGCTGAGAGCAGGAAAATGAGCAACTATTCTTTTGCAGACAGTTCCCTTCCTTTCTTTTCCTCAAGATAAATTTGAAAGCTAATGTATGCAACATTATTTCAAATTCAATATTTTAATATCATAAATACAGGAACAATTCTCCTCCCTCTAAAAGCCATTATATATGGATATACATACACATAGGCACTACCTGCGCTGTCTGCCAGCCAAGATCTACACTTAGTTCATTGGTTGGGTTTTTTAATAATTTGCCACTTTTTGTAATACAAATAGTATATAATGATATACAACCACTTAAAGGGTAACATTTAAAAATATATCTAGCCAGTGGAATAATGATTTCAATTGATTTTCTTTTCTAGTCCCTTCCCTTATAGGGTTGATGAACTTTTTTGGAAAAAAAAAAAAAACTTTATTAGTACGACAGGTCATTATAATGATAAAAAAGTAATTATCTAGCCAAGGAGGCTTTAGCACATACTTTCCCAATCTCTTATTTTATATAAAGGTCTGTTCATTAGTTCAGAGCACAAATGTGTGCAGCTTCTTAGAAAAAGAATGGGAACACCACTTCAGCCACCATGTTTCCTAATTGCGTGCGGACCAGTTCTATAAATTACACGCATCTGTCTTTGCAAGTCACTGTAAATTCAAATATATATCACCTCCTGCTAGGAGTGGCTGCAGAGCCATTACATGAGCTAGACTGAGCACTGTGGTAGGGCAGGCCACAGGCTGCCTCACCAGGAGAGCAGGCATGGTCATCCCCGTCCCTGCTCATCTTTCTCCCTTTTTTTGTTCTAGGTAAAAAGACTATGCTACAGAGACAGATTTGCTAGGCTTCCTTCTGTTATTTAACTCAAGCAGTCGGTAAGCTGGGTCCTGCACCCCTGCGAAGCCACATGCTCTCTCTGCCATGCAGGCTCTCCCAGTCACCCCTGCTCTCGTGAAATGCCCTGCATGAGTGAAGGTTAGAACATTACTCTCTGAGCTTTCCAGGGCGCTGAATATAACACCCTTTCTGAGCCCAGTAGTCATTAAACTGCGCTTTGAAGATAGTTGGACTACTCCAATTCATTTTCCCAAATCGAAATCCCATATGCACGGCAGAGGGGGTGGGGGATGTGGGATGGGAGGCTGTATCTTTCTGTGGATCCCAAAAGGCATTCAAGTGAGTATTGGTCATTCCTCTGTCAGCCAACAACTGTAACAAACAGAAAATCAGAACTAGCCATCTTAAGCATTTTTAAAATATGACACCTGCCCCCCCCCCAATTCTATTATTGGCGTTTAAGAAGTCACTAGAAAATAAAAAATAATATATTTCTCTCACTAGTAAACATAGTTGCTGTCATAATTACACACATACGCACCCACAAGCATACATACACAGCAACGTAACCGGGTACCATTTAATTGATAACCATACTTCCAATTCCTTCCCCTCCTTTCGGGGTAGCAATCGCAGTATGCAGCTGCTAAGACAATGGAAATGCTTTTCCAGCTGCAGCATCTGGCTCTTTGGCAGACTCATTTAGTAGTTGTGTTGGCAGCTTTGGATTTGCCTCTGGGTCTATCATATGTTTATAAAGGCAATGGACTGTCAACCCACACTCGTGTGTGTGCCTGTGTCTGTTTGTCTGTGTTCCTCCTCTCTGTTTAGAACTGCTTTTTGCCTGTGTTTTTTCACAGCAAATAAGCATTAAACACAGAAAAACAACAAACTACCCCCAGCTATTAATTTAAGCAAAGTTATCTTTTACCTATGCATACAACTCTATTTCTTCAACTTCAGCCACCCTTCTTTCAATAAACATCTATTTCATTTGCATCAGAGATAATTCATTAGACAAATTCACCCTGTTTTACAAGAAAACTGCACCTTTATATGTATGTGTATACAAATCATTTCTTTGTGACTAAGACCCTTAACACAGTGATATCATAATAAATGGAAGCGGACATTTTTCATGCTACAATAATAAATGAGGTGTTAAAGGAATATCCTGATACGTGAGCATTTTATAACTACTGCTTGTTGCTTGGTGGCAGCTGTAAAGCAGGGCTCACTGAATTAGCTATGATGTACTACTCCAGGGTGATGTTAATTATCCTACAGTGGTAAGCATTTTTTAAGTAGCTGCTTTGCTTTTTTTACATGTTTAGGTATAACACACTTGCAAAGGCAGGGTTTAAACCACAATTAAGTATCCCATCTGAAGTAAATGTTTAAGGGGAACATATTCCAAAATGCTGCAAGACAGGCGAGGGGCAGGGAAAGAAATGAAGTTTTGAATGATTGTGCTATCTTGACTTCATATTTTAAAAAAATAAAAAGTGAAACTCATTTGTACAAGCACATGTTATACATAAATCAGTATCTGTACACAAATATATACACTAATATATGGACAAGTAGGTTGATACTTTTTTCCCCCCCATTGAAAAAACCCCAAATATAATGTAAAAAATACTCCTCTGTTACCTAAAATACTCATGAAAGAAAAGTGATCTTCCCAAAATTACAAGGGCGTGAAAGTGGGTACATACTTCCTGGTGTGGCACAGTCTCTAAAACTCCCTACAAATCATTTAAATGCACAAACTGTAGCACAGGATAGTCTGAAATGAGTGCTNACCGAGATTATTTTTAAAGCAATTTGTAGTAGAAAGCAATTTTCACAACTTCTTTTATTGATGTAAAATACACAGCATCCTTGCTGTCCTAGTTCAAGGCAGTTTTGCCCACAGAAATGAAATGGGGGAGGGGGAGAGTTTACAGGATGATAAATTAGGATTCATCAATTAGTATCTGAGAGTGGCTCCTTCCAGCAAATAATTACTATAAATATAGATGTGATCTCAAAGATCACATTTTTTAAATGTCATTTCATATTATTGGAATTTGTTAATTCTTTAAAGCAAAACAAAGCACTCTTTTCCCCCAGAATCATTTATGTGCTCATTTTGATTAAGTTTGTAAACATCTGTAGAAATCTTTGGGGATCACGTAAAAATCCCAATGAAAGAAATTTTACATTTTAAAGCTGGAGACCTTTTATGCAAATTATTTTGCCTTTGGCCATTTCAGGAAGAAATGAAGGAACTGGAGGATATTGTAGTTTTACATAACACTGGTGAGATTGTTGTCATCTTTGATCTTACAACAATTAGTCAAGATCTTGAATGATCATAGGCAAAGAAACCTAAACTCTTCTCCCCAGCCGAACAAAAATGTGTCAAAGATTCCAACTGCATAAATTATTACATTATATCCTACAGCAATAATAGCTCCTTTAGGCAGACTTTCTGGTCACCTGTTATATACTGGGAATAGAATTTTATTATGTTTTGGGTTTACACATAACAATCTGCTTTATATATATTTTATTCTATGTTTCTGACCAGTAACACTGACACCAAATTAATCGTAAAAGGGCAGTGCTGCACTGGAAGTGTGGGCCTTCTGTCAGCTCCTTCTGATGAATAAATGAGTCAAAAGATAAGGCAAAGTCCTCGAGTACACTACCCACCGAAGAAGTTCTCAATTAAAGCAAAGAAACAAACTCGATAACCTGAAAGCTGTTTTATTATTGCAATATTATTCACGTAAGCAAGGTCCGTCCTTCTTTCCTTTGCTCCCCATTCTTGGATCATTACCACGTAAAGCTAGAAGCTACATTTAACTTCTAGGGAATACGACCTTTACATTACGGGCAAAGAAGTAAAATTTCTGACCAGCGCCGAACCGCCAATCCCAGCAAAGTTTTCCTTTTCCCTACAGGTAGTATGAAATGGAGCCAGAACTACAGGGCCCCATCTGAGCCGTGCCCAGCTCCCCCAGTCCGCACAAACCCACTCTATCAATCACGGCAGGATAATGCATAGTGGCTGCACCTGTGACAAGGAATGATGGAGTGCTGAACACAGGCCCGGCTTCGCCTGTCGCTTTGTGCATTTGTATTTCTCCAGGGCCACTTTGAGAATTTGCAGAACTTGGGGGAAAATAATTCTCTCGTGTTTTAAAAAATATCTTAATTCGCTTTGACTATCGGACAGTAATGCAATACGCAGACCTGGCAATGAACTGCAGGATAGTACGATCCTAAATTCCATCAAGGCAACCTAACTATACAAGATGTAATTTTATTAAGGGGCAGGCTTTTTAATCCGGGTACAGTAAGTAAAAACTGCAAGTTTTTGCCATCCATTTCTTCTCCATTACACCCCAGAATAACTATCAGGATTTCACTTTATCATAAGAGCAAGACACAAAAAAGCTAGCAGTAAGTGTACTCGAGATTCTTAGAGCCATAGGACACTGAAAATGAAAAGACTGGTCATTGTGTAACTTTCTTCAAAGGTATCCTTTACGCTGATAATTTTAGGAAAGAATCACCTCCTCGTAATTACTTTGGGTCAAAAAAAGCTTGAAGTAACTGCAGTTAAAAGATGGTTAAATTAATTCACCACTTTAAAAATTCATGTAAGCAATAAATGTTGTCTTGTCTAAAGGAAATGCTTTCTAAATTAATCTGCAAAGAATGCACTGCCTTTGGTTGTGTAAAAAATATGTGACAGTTAATAATATATGCTACTCACATAAACCAAGGGGTTTTTAAAAATGCGGTTGACTTATACACTACAGATACCTGTTATAAAGCTGTGAAAAAGCGTTAATTAGCACAGTTAAAAACAAAATAAACAGGAGACATCCTAAAGACACCCATGCAAATTTCAAGTGAAAATCATGCCAGCCTCCAAACCAATAGGCATGTTTTAATCCCTCTGAAAGCAGACAGACAAAGACGAAATCCATTTTCCTTTTGTGACAGTTCATTTTTTTAACTCTCAATATTGTTACATGTACAGGATGAAAAACTGTATTAAGAAGGGGGTACTGGAGAATACAATCTTTTATTCTCTTAATATGCCTTTGACAGCTGAGATAAAATGCTCTAACAAATCCTTCCCAGGCTAAGTTTTTGGAACGGAAAAATAGACTCGCTTCTAAGAGGTTCTGTGGCCGCTTTTAGCAGCCAGTTATATGATCCAGCGTTCGCTCGCAAGCAGCTGGCCTGCCTTCTTTTTTAAGCTGGGCTTTCTCGCTGTCGGCCGTGAGCCCCAGCCACCTCTTGAGCGGCTTTTTTTTCTTCTTTTTTTTTTTTTTCTTCCTTTTTTAAAGTGCATTCGGGGGCTGCGGAGGCAGACCCTTTCCTTTCGGTGCGCAGGGGACGGCTGTCGCTGAAGGACAGAACTTCGGGAGCGAAGCGCCAACAAAACCCCGACCCGGCGGCTCGGGCCAGGCCTGCGCCGCCCAGTTTGGCCCGGCGACCGTCCGCTCTTCCAGCTCTTTTCAGCCCGATTCTGAAAAATACACGCAGGGCCCGGAGCACCTCCCTCCCTCCCTCGGCCCCCGGCCGGGAGCAGCCCGACCCCCGCTGCCACCGCCGGCGGGAGGCCCCCTCCTCACACCCC
>VYZV01013906.1:252874-271459 GCA_013401275.1 Pandion haliaetus | reverse complement strand
TAACAATATGTTGCCTCACAACCAAATTAATGAAAAAAATATTCCTTCCCATCTTCCTCGAAGAGCACTGACTCAGCGGAGATTGGGGAGGTCTCTGCAGGGAAGGGGTGCAGAAGAAGAAGGGACCTTCAGAAATACCAAGCCCATTCCCTGCCTTTGCACAGAGTGACATCGTATAATCCCCATCAACAACTGATAAAGAACGTAGATTTTTCACTTTTGTGACCAAAAGACTCTTCCCGACCCAGATTCCTTTAAAGAGTTAAGAATTCGCTGCTAAGTTTCCAAGCTATCTTTGAGTTAAACAGTACTCCACCTTTCCCTCCCCCATGTACCAAATACACATTTACAGCCAGTGGTGAAAAGCTCTTTCCGTCTCCTCTCTCCAGACAGAGACCCCATTCTCACCATCACCTTGCTAGCTCTTCCCTGAGCAAGTTTACTTTTTAATAATCTTTCTTGAACAAGGACGGCCAAAATTACATAGTGATCCACATGAGATCTCTTCTGAGCTAACTCTAATGGTGTGAATTCTCTATCTTTGTGGAAAATACCTCTCTGGATGTAGTGTTGCATTTTCCACGGCTACAACATGGACAAGTTTACAGCACCGCGTGGCCAAATGGTATCCATAGGTCACCTCTGCATCTCAGAATATTCCCAGAGAAGCTCCATTCATAATCTTTTTCCAGCCTCCTCTTCAATATTACCTGATGTCATCACTCTTCACCCATCTTACAATTTCCCCTACTAATACCAGACTTCCTTAATTTATTATCATTTCCTATCTGTCAGACTTCTCGATGCTTTACTGAAGTTCAAACGGATTGTATCTCCAGTATTTCCTTTGTCTTGAAATCAAAGGCGGATATCAGGGGGACATATGCTACCCTTTGAAAAGATCTCTTTCAATCTCTTTACATTTGCCTCCTTTTTTTAGGAATTATTCTTCCCTTAAAAATTAAGTGTAAAGCCTTACACAAAAAGGAGTGAGACTAAAAGGCCCTCCAAATCTATTGCTCTCTTCTTAAATGCCATTAGCATTAGATACATTAGCCATTCTTTAAATGCCTGGTGCCATACGGAAGAGAGATATGTTCCAATGCTTGCTTTTTATCCCAGATGCCAAATCCTGCAGTCAAGCCCTCTGACTTGAGCACATTCAGGTCTTTGAGTTTGTACTTTTCGGTTTAGATGTTTTAAGCATTTCCAAGCTGTAACTGAGCTTGACTTTTGACTATGCTTATGTTATCATTACACTTTTGGACTTAAAAGCCAGGGTTATTTTGCTGGTCTCTTTTCATATCTTATACTTTGTATGTTTTGCCTAGTGCATTTTCCAGGTTATTATTTATCCAGTTGGAAAGTTTCTTCCTCTGAGCTGCAAAAAAGTTCTAGGTAATACTAGAAACCTTGACATAATGTCATGGCAGATCTCTTCCACACCCAAGTCCCTCAGCTTCCCTGCAGACATATAAGGATGGCTCAACCCAGGGTATTTATTAAACACATTCTTCTAATACCATCCTGTTTATAAAAAGAGTAACCTAAAAGAAAGCAAACCAATACAAGCAGTTATGTATGTATTTGCATGCTGCTTGCTCACTGTACTTTGTACATTGTCCATTCAGCTTCTCAGGGAAGGATCATAATCATTTACGTATGTCGAGTACATAGAACCACTTTGAGTACAATAAAAATGAGTAACATTGAAGTGCTGCTCTTTCACCGAGCATAAAGCATAGGCTGACCTATGGAACACTTCAAGGGTCTTACAGATTTCTGCTGTACTTGTACAATAAAGAAGAAAAAAAGGTATGTCTTATTGTTATTTTTCAAAGAGACTTTCCAGAGGGTGCTTCAAATGATCACATGCAATCTGTACAGGAACAGGCAAACGGTTATATCCCTTTCAGTAAAGGGGCAGTTTGGGCTTTTTCATTGCACAGGAACAAGGGACAGAATTGAGCCAATGAGACTGGCTGCTACACCAAGAACAAAGGAAAACTCTGCAGGCAGCAACATTGGCTTCCAAGTAGCTCAGACTGACATTTTTGATGACACAAACCAGGCAGAGGCACCTTTATTAAGTAGTACTAATGATGATAATCCCACACCAGGACTTTTCATAAACTTCAATAGTGATTCTCTGTTATTCTCCTTTTCACAGATGAAGAAACACTCAAAGAAATGAGTGTGACGATGTACTCAAAGTCACTCAGGAGAAATGGCAGAACTGGGATTAGGCTTCAGCGGTCCTTCTTCCTACTCACTGACTTCAAGGAAACCCCTGCCATTCCTGCTGCTGGAACATTTCCATTTTCCATGTCCAGCCCTACTCCTTTGCTTTCTTCCTTCCCATCTTCTGCCTTAGTTGTCAGATTGCCCTCTCCCCAAAATGATAAGGCCCCCTCCTTCTTGTCCTTCTAACTCCTTTGCCTTCCCCAGATGTGTTTTCATACCCAACACACCATGGAGAACACACTGCTTTTCATGAACAAGGAATTTTAGTGCGTTCCAGCTCCTTTCCAGCCCCATAGTACCTCACCTACAAACACATGAAGGGCTAAGAAACAAGAGAGGCCAAAGAGCAAAGCTGCTGGATATATTTTAGGGGGGGAAAGGAGACATTATTCACAAAAGCTGTTGACTGTTGTAGCTCCGTCAATGCAGGACTAGTCTACCCTCACAAGCACAGGAATGACCACTGCGCTGTGCACAGAACATCAGTAGAGACATGGCTACCTGGGGAATCTACACTTTATTACATACTTCACTATACCCTTTCCCCATCAGGCTTTAAAGTCTCACTGAGAAACCTAGCAGGTTCTATTACAGATAAGCACCCCACTGTGGCCAACAATATATAAGTGGAGAACAGAACAAGGGTCTCTGCCATACAGTTACATTTCCCTCCTACCTCTAAACTTTTCCTGCAGTACAAAGATAAAAAAAAAAAAAAAAAAAAAAAATCTTTACTATGATGCTAGTATATAAAAATACTTCTGTTGCATACCAAGACAACCTAAGAAATTTTGGGGCCAGTTTTCAACACTTCTTTTTGCAGATGGTTTCTGCTGTCAAATTGTGCTTACTGTAGAGACCAGCATGAATACTCAAGGCATTGTGCAAGCCACAAAGGCTGGGATCAAGTCTCATCTCTCACTGTATTTGCAGAGCATGCCTGCCATTGTCAGTCTTGTCAACTCTCATGGTCTCTTCGCTTTTACCCTGTGCTTACCCCATCTCTTCTTTCATTAAAAAATGTGAAAGTTTCTGTCCTTGTGGATTTGCAAATGGAAAATACAATCCCCAAGGGCTTAGAAACCAGGCAGCAAATTAAAAATGCCAACACTGATTATTCTTTGAGATTCTATTATTTTAAAGGCAATCTCCTGTCTTTCAGGGCCTGATTCGTGGCTTCTGAACTGTAAAGTTCAGGCATCCTTGTGCTTGGCAAGCACCTGGAAGTGAAGCGTGTGCAACCAAGCTCTCTATATAATTCTGTAAAATGAGAGCTGTTTATCTCAGTAGCTGAAATATTCATTACTGAAAATAAGCATTTCAACATTTAGAGGATGAATCATGTGGGCTGAGAATAACAATGATCTGGGAAATAGCAAAAAACTCCATGTCTCTACAGTGTCCTAAATGGATACAGCTGAGAGGGTCTGACCTTGCACAAGGGAGGTGGGGCGAGAGGCCCTGCTGACATGTAGGTACCTGTCCTTACTTACTTCTTGATCCTTTCATTTCAGCTTGGCTGCTTTTGCTGGTGGCTGGGACTACAGAGAAAGCCTGGGAGAAATTAATGCCCAGTTTGGCTGGGAGAGACGAGGACAACGATGAAGAGGATGAAACTGGAAAACACCAACCATTGCAACTTTTCCTGAATCTTTTAGTATGTGGCAGATAATATGGGTTGTGTGTTAAAAACACGCCTTCTACTGCCCCTATTGAAAAACCACCTGCCATTTGGCCAAGTTTTAGGTCTGAGCAGTCACACCGCTTTAATGTGACCACTAAATCTCCTCAGATTCTACCTTTCCTTCCCTTTCTTTGCACACAGAAATGTTGCAGGTTGCAAACAGCATCCTCCAAGGGCAGCAGAGCCAGCTCCCTTCAGCCCAGGCCTCGAAAAATGAAAGGGCATTCCTGGCAGTGGCTATGGCACACCAGGAGACAGCACCTAAAGCTGGGAATTTGTCTGTCCTGTACTCTAGTGACTTTGCTTCCTGGCACTGGTTCAGGCCATTAAAAGGAGCCTTCAGTCTGAAACACTGAAGGAACAAAAAGCAGAAAGTGGATAGGGGAAAAAATACAGACTGGGACAAGAATCCAGTGGGAGTTTTCTACTTTAGGTTAGTTTTGCCTTTTTTAAGGATAGAAGGTAAAGTAAGGGCAACTGGGACAAACTGTGACAGAAAAGCAGATGTTCAGAGGGAAGGCTAGGCTAGTGTGTAGTAACTGCCTCTGGCAGTGGCGTTGGGTTTATTTGAGCTGGCATGGTAAAAGGAGTCTGTTCTCTTTAAAATGCCAGCCTCAGAGGCAAAGCCAAGCTGAGATTTTTTTGCCAGCTTCAGCAGTAACATTTTGACGTGTAATCTCCGTGTTGATATGATTAATTGTTAAGTCAAATAAGAGGCCGTGTGATGGAAAAGTTGCTTAACTGATTTGCCAAACTGAATAAAGTATGGTCTAGTCTTGTTTACAATCAAACCGGGAAAGTATTTACTAATATACCCAGAGGCCTCCAAGAAGAGAAAAAAAAAAGTTTCATAGCAAAGATCTTTCAGTGCCGCCTTAGAAAACTCTTTCTGTCTCTGCTTCTACAACGCATTTCTAATAGGACTGAGCAAGGTCCGTAAAGCCAGTTTCTTATCCATGGATGCTAGATGGAGCAGAATCACTGACCGACCATAGCTGCAGCTGAAATCCAGGGGGACGAGCTTCAGAGCTGCAATGAGTTACTTAACACCGTGTACACCAAACAAATCAGGGCCTTAGTATCAGAAACTTCTAAATTAAATCCCTCTGTGCCTCATTTCCCTTTCCACTAAACAGGGATATAACAACCTCACTACACAGCAAACATGTGAAGATAAAGTAATCCAGGTTTGTAAAGTCAAATTGAAGTTGTGTGTACTCACAGCATGGGGCCATACTCTGAAAATTGAGGATAAAAAGAATGTTAAACAGCTGCTTTTTAAGTAAGCATCATGCAGCCTGTGCAGTGAAGGAGACAAATGTCTTGTAGAAAACACAGTTCACAATCATGTGATTTGAGTTTTTACTGAACATGAGTGGGACAAAGGAACTGCCTTACCCAAGCTCTGAGTGCTGCAACATGGACCCCTATAAAAGTTCCTTTTACAGGTATGTTTGGGGTACAGTGTCTGTGCATCCTGAAGATGAACGGGCAAAAAAATAAATAAAGGGCTTACACCTTTTTTCAATAAACAATAGCACACAGCACAAAAATTGCAAACTTTGGCCTCAACACTGATCTTTGACTCTCTGCCCTGTGGGGTCCAGCAACACAGGCACTTCCTAAATCAAGCTGGAAGTGCCTGTGGCTGTCACAAACACTTAGACAACCCAAGGAGTGGGTCTGCCTTTGTAATTTTGAATGTTTATGGTATTAGTAGCTCTTCTGTGGAAAACCTGGAGCTTAGGACTTGTCAGACAAGCAAAGGAGATTGAAAAAATAAAATAGCAAAAGGAAGTAATCATAAAAGCTAATAAAAAGAAATTGTAGTTGATGTTGAATTAAGAGAATCCATAACAATGAGGTGGGATCTCATCTGTGCCACTTCCTTCAAAAAATTTAGAGTTCCCTTGGATCATGTGTCTCCTATCTACATACTAATGAAGGGCAGTTTGACATAAGTTATTAGGTGTGATTAGATCACATCCTAAGATGATACAGCACCAGTAAATGTTTTCTAGTGTTGCATTAAAAGCTGAATGGTTTTGGTAATGAGTCCATCCTTTTTAATTCTGCCACTGAAAAAATGTTTTTAAACATTTAATCAAACCCATATACAATATTCACAAGTGCTGATGCAGAAAGGGAACCTATTGATCACAGGTGATATATCCAGAAGCAATACACTGTTTACAGTGAGTTGTCTCTCAACTGAATAACGATTTAGTCATTTACAGGGAAAATCCTTGCAAATAAAAGTCTAATACTGTGATACTCGGTCTTTCTGATGGAATCCCATTGCTGAGATTGAGTTTTGTAAAGCACTTCACACAAATTTTATTGAAACTACTGTACAGTGCTTTATGTGAAGGATATGGAAGCACATAAAGTATTGTGCAGTAAATTTTGTAATGAAGGGCCACAAATGGCTTGTTAAAGATCCCTGTGTGGATGTCAAGTTTAACAGCAAGTATTGCTAGACTAATGTATTTTTTTAGTAGTTTTTGGTCAAACAAAATATTGTCAAGAACAAGTGTCCTCAGACAAATGATTTCATTTGTTAATCTAAGAATAGTATCTTGGCTGAACATGTGATTTGGCTTCTCTCAGAAGGTTTATCACCTAGCTGTAAGTTGACCAGTTCAGCAACCTGAATTTCCACAAAGCCCAACTCTAAAAATGGTGACCATGAGCTAAGCAAATAATTTGCAATGAATCATTTACCCACAGTGCCTAAAACCTTTTTCTGCAATCTTTGGAGCAGATGCTCAAATTTGTTCACTATTTAGACTTAGTCTGTGCATCAACTGGAAAACTTTCAGGTTCGCATTTGTTCATTGAAAACTTTAGGTCAGTTTAAGACCAGTCAGAGAAGCTTCATGGTTTTGATGCTGAGCCTTGATTGCCAATGAAATGTTCATTTAGAAAAATACTATTAGATACACAACTACAAATGCAACTTTGAAATGCCCTTTCATCAAATCAGTCAATAAACTTTCTTACTTATAAAATTCTTAAAGAGCAAACATTGAAGAAAGCATCTGATTTATGCAATTTATCATTGAAGTACCTAAATCTGTAGAAGCTTAAGACACATGGTAAACTCTGTACAAAACAAAACAAAACAAAACAAAACATTTCTAGAATTCAAGTGAAAAGTTTTGCAAGATTTTCTGGAACTACATTAAGCATCTCCGATACATTGCTATTAACTTCAACAACACTGGAAGTTACCAAACGCTTGTGCTACTGAGAGCTATGTGCAAAAAGCAAGTCCAACAAGATAAGATGCTGTTGTGCATTTCTTAACAAACTGTTGAATTTAGTGCTCATGACTGATGTTTGAATAATTTCCCAGACAATCAGAGTCTCCTTCAACAAAACAGTTACATCAGAAACAGTATCAAAGCAATCCTTTGTCTGCTCAGGAGAAGTGTCAGGACTCACCATGCCTCAAGACTCTATTTTTTCTGCTGTAGCTGCCAGCTCACGATGATAGGTTTTGTCTCTGCCTTTGCTTAGCTGAACCACAGCTATTGACTCAATTCACAGAGGCCATCAAAAAGCCTTATAATAGAAAGCACCAGCCAGTGCTGATCTTCCTACATATAACACACTGATAGCATCCACAAAAAAAGTTTAAGGGGTCTGATATTAACCCTTGATACTAGTCCTTGGCTCTAGCTCTAGTCAGCTGGACCAAATAAACTTAAAAAGGGGTAATTTTAAAAGCATTTATGATGATTGTTTGCATTGAAGACACAATTTGTGGGAGAAAAGCAGCAGGTTTTATCTTTTCAAGCGCTTACAAAGGAGTCTCTCAGTATTGCTCACATGCATTTATGTGTGAGCACACACAGGCAAAAGCACCCACACTGTACTTTTAACTGTTAAGCTGTCAAAAACATTTGTAGAGAGATCATGTACTGCTCCTCCACTCTAGTATGACAGTGAAAACAGCTCAGAGCTGATGGGATTCTTCATCAGTCACCCCACAATGGCTGCTGCATGGGAGGAGGATTTAAGAGAGCTGATCTGCCCTGTCACTCTGGGGCAATGGATAAACATGCTGGGATTTTTTAAAGCCTTCCTTTGGTCCACCTGGCATCAATCAACAGAAGTGACAAACCCACTGACAGAACAGACAACTGCCAGCGGATGACTGGCTTAGGTTGTTTTGTTGCTGAACTTTCATACCGTGGCAGAAAAAAAGGATGAGCACGAAACCACAGCCTCGGACCTTGCAGCGGTGAGAGAATCAAAGACCTTGGAAATTCATGGCTGGAAACTGTTGTGAAGCGGACATAAACTGGAACAGAGAGATAAAGTAAATATAAGATTATTCTTTGATAGGAAAACAACAGTGTTCAGGCAGCAATAACAAAATACTCTGGCACACAATATAAGTGCAAAATTTCTGCTAGTGTTATCAGGAGGCAAAGTCAGAGATTACAGGAAGAACACAAGCAAGATCACTGTAATTGTCCTTGGGGATCTCCAGTGAGTCTCTGAAGGCTCTGCACCTTTGAGGTCATATCTCTATCTGAACGTAGAGGTGCCTTATTTTGTCTTTTACATCAGTGAATATGATTAAACTCCTGCTGTTGTGCTAAATTTCAAAGATTGTAAAAAGTCAGGGGAATTAAAAAGGTCACTGCAGTATTTCATTTCAATAGCAAATCTGTGGAATAATGTTGTACAAGTACATAGGAAACTGCTTTGAAAAGAGAACTTGTCGGTGACTTAGTTCTAGTGAAAAATAGTAGGTGGTCGGAAAATGGAATTCTGCTTCCTAAACCTGTAATTAGAAATGGGCAGATAATTAGAAATGGACAGAATAGATGCCTTTCAAACATAAAAGCATAGAAAAGATGCACAACTCCCAAATATTTGTGTAATGTATACATTTCGTATCCATACATTTACAAATGGCAAATTCTGCTTTCATACAATATATGTTGATGATAAATCCTTTGTCTAGAAAGATATATTCCACATGCAGATACAGAAGACGAGACTTCTATATAAAACCACAGAGAGCAGGTAAATGTTTCAAACCCATTTGTAAAAAAACCTAGTGCATTTCAGAACTTTAAACAATGCTCTTCTCATTCCTTGTGTATATATATTTTTTTGAATAAACATATTTACTTTCTTTCAGTTTAGTCAGACATATTTCTCCTTATGAAGCCATTGATCAAGATAATTTCTGCTGGTTTACAACCTGGCTAGTCCCAGTAGACACATAGCTCTGCAAATAATACAACTTTCCTTCAGGAACAGAAAAAATATAATTCCAACAGCGAACATGAAAACTGTGGACTTGTCGGAGGTCTGCAGGACAGAAGCCCTAATTGAACATGGTGCACAAACATGATGCCACGTGAAAGATTTCAGTCATATTTAAGGTGCAAGGAAACTTAGCAACTTGAAGTTAAGCACCTAACTAAACTGGAGCCAAAGAGGGTAAGTTCCTTGAGTAAGTTTAAAACGGTACTTTTTACATGTTCTACATAAATGAAGGCTCTATGAAACCTGATTAAGTAGCAAAGTTGGCAATGCCAGAATGAAGCTTCCCCTCAGCAGCCCGAAGATACTACTGCAGGAAAAGTCATGCTTGGCTTTTTATTCAGTCTTGTTCAGAATGGCTGCATCACCAGGGGAATGTTGCTGTTAATTTTTAAAAATCTACACTGTGTGTTGAAAGAGTTTTTTTGTTTTGTTTTGAAAGGCTTACAGATCAGTTTACTTGCATGACAGAAGCATAGCCCTCACATAAAGGCCATCTTCTTGCCAGATTTCAATCATTGATGCCGAAGTATGAGAATGTTAAATTCTTCTGACAAGGTCTCCAGAATTGTTAGCAAGGGCAAAATATTTTTCTCTAGCAGGAGCCGCTGCTGAAATTTACCAATTGCATAAGTGAAAATAGAATGATTATAATAAAAATTATTAGGCAATCTCAGGAACAAAAGGTGCCTATGTGGAAGACATACAAAAAAATAATTATAAAAAAGTTTGCTATTTTTGAAAGTTGGTATTTCTCTGATGTCTAAATTCACAAAATAATTTCTTTTTTTACAGGACAGAAAAATATTTCAGGCTCTTCCAGCAAACTGGACAATAGAGAAATCTAAGAAGAATGCTTAGCAGGCTGTTTTGTTGAATAGGCATCAAGCACAGAAAAAATGCAACCTTGTTATCATTTCTACACATCACCTATACACTTTGATGACAATGGACACAGAACTGATGTTATCAGACCTTGAGGAATAAATTAATGCTATGGAATACACACTGGTATGAAACAAAAGGGAAAGTAAATTAATCTTCTAACACCACAAGAGGTGAAGCAGAATCCTTAAAATAAGAAGAGATCTAAGCCCCTGCTCTTTTTTTTTTCCCCAAACCAAACCTGAATGTTTTATCAGGTTACATTTCTGTCCCCTTCTCCTCTTTGCTGGCCCAGAGCTAGCACTGGCGTACAAGGGGATATATGTAATACAGAGAGCCTGCTTTCATCAGCAAGGAAATTAGCCCTCTGTCATTTGAAAACTAAATTTTCCTCTTGCTTTTTACCTGTCCCAGCACAGATACCCAAGTGCCACTTTCTGTGGCAGCGTTGTCTAACAGGTTTAGATGACTGTATTTTCGTGGTGCCTTCCGACGTTTGGGAGAAGGTGTCCTTGAGAGCACCGGTGTGTTTTGGCTGGGCAGTATACACAGATGCATACAGACAGGTGTAATTTTGCTCTGCCCGTGCTCGCCGGTGGCTGGATGCCAGCCAACGCTCGTCAGGATGCCATGCAGTTGCCTCGCTGTAGCGCAGAGCCCCAGCAGCTCACCCTGCCTCCGTCAGCCTGCGCCTACCCGCGGTTCTTGGCCTGGCTTATCCGAAAACCTCAAAGTGTTTCACAGAGGCGCACACACTCCGTTTTACCAAACCCAAAGCCCAGCAAGGTGCAGGGTTTGTTTTCTGCCGTGCTGAGCCAAGCTACACCGTCTGAGCGACGTCCCTGTGAGCTGGTGGTGGCACTGGGTCTCCCAGCACAAATCCCCGCGCTGCTTCTGCAAACTGTGCTGCACCCACGCACCCTTCGATAGGACAAACACAAGTGCCAATGTGCTTCCCCAGTAGCGCTGGTAATGTTGAGACACAGCGCTTCCTATCTTCATTGCACTTTTGCTGTGTCACTTACCTATGCAGCGATCTCAAGGCAACGCAAAATGCAACTGGAGAGCCTGTCATGGCCGGGGCAGGTGGCTTTCATCTGTCCCTTGCTAAATTCTGTCATACCGAGCTATACCTGGGAGGGTCCGTTAGCTTCACTAAGCTAACTAATGGATTCGATCTGCAAGCTTTCCCACCTCAGTAGTCATCTGCCTTTGAGCCTCTTAGCAGAGTAAGTCTCTTGAACAACAGTGACATTGATACACTGAATTTTGAGATACTCTGTTGTTAGGTTGTTTTCCAGTCAAGACCTGGCCATTTACTCATAATTTTCTTACATAATTTTCATACAATAATGAGGCTTTACCTCTCACATTTAGGTAACCAATATTCCTTGGTAAGTTCATGGAAGGGGCTTCACTGAGTCTTTTGAAACACTAAATAAACTTAGTAAGATCCAACATCAAACCCTTATAATTATGATAAAAAGCATGTTAAGTTCAGGCTTGTGAAAGCTATTGAGAAAATCAAGGGGAAAATCAATGCTAAAATCTTGCTTTTATGCATTTTACTGGTAATTGGATCATTAGAAGTAGTAGCAAAAGAATTAAGAATTGCACATGATTATTCTGCGTAGACAGCAATATCCCAGACTTGAAATAACATCTTCACCTTGAACTTAGTGACAACTGTTGAAATGCTGAAGTATTTCGTTGGAGGACTGCAAAGTTGAAAACTGATGTCAGAAGGTGTATTTTCAAAGGATCAAGAAAATACTGTATTAAAAACAGGTTTATTATAGGAATCTTTGCATTTCTGAATTCAAAATAACTTTCTGCAAACATTCTACAAATGGAGCCTACAATATATAAACTTTTGAGAACATTTCCAGCATCAACTCCCAAAGAAAATCTGCGGAAATCCTAGGAAAGGAAATAAACACAGGCAAAGAAATCTATACCAAATATCCAAGCAGGATTGTTTGGCAATTTGCCATTTTTAAAAATAATCAAATAATGAGGACTTTGGTATCTCAGATTTCACTGTCAATATCACAAGGTACCTTGAGAAAAGATAATGCTCTCAATTTATTGAATATAAATATTCTGCAGAGGACATGGAAGGAAAAATTTCTGGAAGACACCTATTTTGCCCGGAATTTTTTCTCAAGCCATTATTTTCCAAATTTTCATAGAAAAGGTCATTTAAAACATTGCTACTGAATACTTTTAAGTAATCTGAGAATAATTAAGACCGTTTTATTGCTATGATTAGTTCTATGTAATTCCTCACTGAAAAATTGTACTGTCAACTTTGATAGTTATCCCTAATTAGGAAATTCACCATTGGCCAGAAAGGCCACGTAATGTCTACACTTTTTCTCTCTACAGCAGCTGCAGAGCCTTGAGTAGGCTACACAATGTGAATTTTAACAGCAGTCAACTGAGACCTAGAGCACATGAATTTTCCAATAATCCCTGCAGAGCAGTGTGTATCTCTGTTTCCCAATGAACTACTAATCTTCTCTGTTTCCCAGTGGGCCACTAATCTGAGGAGCAGATAAGCATCTTGCCCAAGGCCAAGAAGCAAACCGGTGGCAGAAACGGTGAAAGCACCTGGAGAATTTTGTTTCACAGACCTGTGTTTTAACACCCAGGCCACCTTCCACCTTCTTATTTCAACAGTGGTGAAGAGCTGCTCAGATCTAATTTGAGATAGGGTAAAACTGTAAGAGCATGACCCTGTTAAGAACCTCTGTTTTCTTTGTTATACTGCAATTTCAGGGGCATGCTACTCCTCCAGTGGTTTACATCTTAGAAAGGTAACTGGTATAAAATTAAACCTTTTAAATTGGTTACAATGTTGCTGTTTCCTGGTTAGCAAAGAACAGTTTCTTGTTTAAAAAAATTACAGAAATTTCAGCATAGTTGCACAAAAATGGAAAAATCTTGCTCCCAAGCTGGTTGACTCAGCATCTTTTTAATCATTGCAATGTGTATCATTAATTCATTATTCCGCTGTAACAATGCGATATGTTTTCCCTATGACAGCTTAAAATACACAGTGAGTATGTGAGTACTTATTGAGATAAAGTACATTCAGTTTATAATATTTTATCATGATAAAGCAAGCTCTAAAACAACATTATTTGACACACAAGATGTGGCAAAAAGTTGAGACACAACAGCCATCATTATAAATGTTTATAGACATACCTAAAGTCTTATCTAAAGTTCATCCTGTTAAAGGACATGTTTTATGTTGTACAATTCCTCTTAGAATATCAATCTAATAAGCACCAAATGAGGCTGAAGACAATGCTGTTATAAAAAATGGAGAAAAATGATTAAAATGTGATAATTACACTGACAGCGTATATGCTCAATCTAATCAACCAAGCTTCCAATTTGTCATAATGTACACTCACTCATACATTATTGCTTAATTACAGCAACACTTCTATTTCGAAAGGCTGTCAATCATGCAAATGCCCGTCATTTTTCTCTATTTGCATTTAAGAGATATATTTTTAGTTCAGATCCAAAGCCTACTGTGAACCTGAATTAACCCTACCTCTTTCTTTTGTTTGCAATCCTCATCCCTGTTTATTCCACATTTGCCACCTGTGGTAGTTAATGCTGTGCGATTTACTGCTTCACAGTTCATCTGGTGCTGAAGGGATTTTTGAATCTCATCTCTGTTCCTGAACTGTGGTCTCAGTGATGTATGTGTTCTTAGGAACTGCAGACCTGAGCTTGAACTATTCAGGTTTGATGTGAATAAAATTATCAGACAATCTTTTCTTCTGTTCTGGATTTTTCTTATTAGTCCTGCAGGAATAGGAAGAGAGCAGAGAACTGTGCCTTGCTTACATGGGTAGCCCTGCCAAAATCAGTGGAACTAGTTGTGGGCTGTCAGAGCTGAAAGAGTGTGAATAGACATCCTTAATAAACACACCTCAAAATACGCATTCTGATACATGTTACACTCTGCTGCTATACTCTTTCTTTTGGCTTAAATGTTTTAATTGTATATCTTCGAGAACTTCTGCTCTCTTCTGTTGCCTATCTTCTCTGACTATCTGCTCTAGAGCATAGAGTAGAAGAGCGATCTGGCACTTTGTGAGAGTATCACAGCAAAAGAAATGCTTAACAGGGTGCATCACTGGTGGTAACAGAGAAAACTTCAGGAAGTGGGCAGAATTGTTAAAACACATTGGGAGCACTAAGGCAGCAAGGGAAGCTGGCAATCTTTTCGTAGTAACCAAGAGGAAGTACTCTAACATGATATTACTTCAGCACTGAGGGTTAAACCCACTATCTTACATTTTGCCATCCTCCTGAACTGTATCTCAAACAGAATATGCACTGAGTACAAGGGACTAAGCCCATAACAAGTTCTGCCATTCTACACTGATGATCTTCTGAACACATACAGCTTGCAGCAGCCTCTGCAAGACTTTTTAACCAGCTTGGGAGATAGACCTTCAGAGTGAAGTTCACGCAAGGAGAATGCAACCACTTACATTAGCCAGTACTGAGATGTTGACAATATTTGATTTCTGGTAGAATTTATTTTTGTTTCAATTCAAATAATGCTTCCTCCTCACCAACCCCACCCCCCACTTTGTTTCAAATTAAACAGTAGTTTCTCAGTCTAAACTTCAGTCTGATCAGCACAGATCTTGTGTGAGGCTGCAGGTGCCTAATGCACTGGTTGGAGAAGAACAGCATGGTCTATCAAGTGAGTTGATGACATAGAGCTAAGAAATGACACCCCAGCAGGAATCATCCCCCTGTGCAAGGCAGCCACCTCTCTGGCATCATGTACCACAACTGTGCTTTGCTTGCTGCTTCCCTTGTCAGTTTTCAGGAACCCAGAGCTTTCCAAGAGCCAACTGCCACCAGGTAATATCTGGAAACTCACAATCTCTGGCCAACTAATACTTCTCCCACTCTACAATGAGAGTGGACCAAGCAGTTGTCTCCACACCTTTTATATTTTTATATGTGTACGTGTTGGTAATTGATAATTGCTGCATACTACATTATTCAGCTTAACTTTCTTTGGCTCTTATACATTCTATTACGCTATTTTATCTTTGAAATTCTAATAACTTCTTACACATATGTTTTACATACAGTATACAAACTTATTCTATTTGAGCTTTAGATGGTAAACAAAGCAAACAAACAAAAGAGTAATTCAGAATAGCAGTTCAGGGCAGCCAAGGAATTAAAAAGAAAAGACAAAAACATGGCATTTCACTATGAAAAATGTCAAGTTATTCTTTGAATGTTGGCTCAGGAAAATCTCAATACATTTCTGGTAAATGAGGCATGAAGCATATTCTTAAAAATATGGTGTCCAAGAGATAGTAGTACCCAATATTTTATCCTAATGGCAATATATAGTACTTAAAAAAGCTTGAACTTTAAATCAAACACTTTGGGGAGGACATGGCCAATCTATTAGTTTTTCAAATATAGCTTAGTATCAACATGAAAATGAGATAGTAAACCATTTCTGGGAGCTTACTTAGTTAAAGTCTGTTATAACATTGGAGTGTGGCTTATTCTCTAATTAGCATGCAGGCAATGCGAATGATCTTCCTGTATCACCTCTACTTCTCCAATAGTTCATATTCCTTGACTGGAGTCATTAATGTCTTGTTGGGTCAAGATAGCCCCTGGTGTACATACTCATAGAGGATGCACTACCTTTGATTCAGTACAACGATTTGGGTGGCTAAAGTATAATATTTGTCATGCTTACAGAAGTTATAGCAGAAAAAAAATCAAAAAGAGAACACCATAGCATCCCTTTGAAAGAGAGAATATTTTATTATTTCTAAATACAGTATGGCAGAAGCCCAATTTGATCATTATTATAATTTATTCTGAAGAAATTTATTGTCCCTATTTGCCGTTCCTTCTTACTTTGAAAGATATCTACAATATGTTCATCCTGGGACAAGTTGTTGCCTAAGTTTTTATCCATCTCAAGAAAAACCAAGTATGAGACGCTTTTTTATAGAGAACAATGTCAAAATGTATGTATTTCACACACATACCTATTTAGGGTATAGTAGTGCTAACACATCATTCTTTAAAACCTTCCACTGGAAGCAAGAGGGTGCAAGTCCTTTCATCTCTTGTGAAATAGCTTCAAAATTTTGCTCAGGTAATAGCAAGTTCCTATTACAAATTTACCATTTATGACAGTAGAAAGATCTCATAACAGACTGTCTCTCTTACTTTTGGGAAGAACAAACTGTATCCATTTGAAAAGGAAACTACCAGGTCTTTTCTTCTGATATTTACGAGATTTCTGTACAGGTTGTGAGGCAGATATAGTGACAAGTCTTTCCTAAACTGGCAACTCACTGTGCAGATAAAGGATACGGTTCTTGTATAGGTGAAATGGAGTTTCTGCAAAGATTGCCTCTGGAAAAGTCCTGTGTCATTTTTCTGGTCAATGTCCTTTACTTCCACTTGACAGAGCAAGCAATTTTAGGAAGGACTCCAAACCTGGCAATTTTGCACTTGATTTCATGCTGACAGCTACAGTGTACCAACTGTTGAGGCTACTTGGGTGTCAAGCATTTCTCCTAATTCTTCTGGTTATTCTATATGACAGGAGAAAGGTCACTTCTGTTTGGCTTTACCTCGTGTTAAAACACAAGCAAACAATAATTCTGTCAAGAAAGGGGCCGCAGCCTAAAATTGACAAGTAGGCTGAATTAATTAGATTTTCATTAATAATTCTGTTTGAAAACACCTTGTTAAAGTGTTTGGTATGTGCCATCCTGTCTCACACAGTTTCTCTTTTGCTCATCCTTTGCGTCTTTCCTGAGAATTTTTTCTTTTTCTAAAATATGGGTATACAAAGGTGTGTAATGTGGAAGTCTGCTACGCTACAAGCTCTCTAAACAAGGACCTGCAGCCAGTTGGCTACTGGTAGCAGGATGCTGACACACTTTTTGTCTGCCTGTCATAGGCATGCACCATCACCCTGCTTACCTCCTCTTTTACATCCCCAAAATGGAAAATGCTTATTGGCAAAGTTTTCCAAACCTTGCTTATCAAATGAAGGAAAGCTTTCAACTGAATTTAAGGGTTTCTTACCTGTAGACTAGTCACTATGTAGAAAAGTAATTTGTTCCAAGTGACACATCTTCAGTGCCCTGCAACAGCAGCCAGAAGCCATTTCTGGTCTCTCCCCATGGACATTGCTCAGAATTGACAGCAAACGGCTCTGACATGCACCTCAGAGCTTTAATATGATGCCTAAGTACCCGACGCCTCTCTCTGCGCTAATGCTTCTGTCCTAACAACATGTTACACCAGTAGCTTCAGAAAACCTGCCTCCTAAGTTTGAAACAGCCAAAGTGCTTTGATAATACGAACAAAAAATTTTACAGGGGTTCCTTACTTTTCTCTGGTTGTTCATCAGACCATCTCAACACCTGTATGGTCATTTTATAAAGTAGCTCCTGGGTTCCTTCTCCAGTACTTTTTCTGAGCAGAGCTGAAACAAGAGCTTTTCCAACCTCCCCTTTTTACCAGAGACATTCACAAAACAGGCTTCCCTTGCTGTAAAAAAATAGGCTACTTAGATCACTGAACAGTCTCCCTGATATCCTAGGCAGTGCTAAACCCTACATTTTCCTATAGTCTTTGGGAAATAAACTGTCATGTTTTCCTTCAAAACTAATGGAACAGTGCTAGGGCCAAATCTGGCTCTTAAAAGGCCAATACAATCTATTTCATAGTGCTATGACAAATCACTGATAGAAGATATGTTAGTAATAATTGTCAGAGAAACTTGCCCAGGATCTAACTCAAGGGAGTGTCATTTGCCCATGACATTCATTAGAACTACTTTAGCTCACAAAGAATGATCGGGCGTATATTTACCTTATGTATCCTTTGAATAAATGGCTTCCAGCATGATTTTGAAGTAGCATAATATAAGGCTTATGCACACTGGACATGACAGGAAACAAGAAAGAGACTCTTTTTACTTATAACCATGTCTTAGGTGTAGTTATTCAGAGTGCAATTTGAATTTCAGAAGAAAAATCAGCCATTACACAGTAGTAAAACGAACATAATATTTGAATTAGAGAAAAAATGTGTAGAATTCCTTTTCCCTTGGAATTTTCTCTAAATAAGACCTCAACTCTGCTGGAGAGTAGCTACCACAGTAACAGCTACCCAACAAAGTCCAAATGGAAAATTATCAGTGACGAACAAAAGGAAGTGGTCCTAAGGACATGCGCGCGACCTTGACTATGCCTGTGGCTTGCAGCACGCAGCTGCTACGTGTGATTGTGTTGAGAGAGGAAACAGAGTTGTGCGCTGTCCTGAGGGAATATGTGTGCTGTTTATATATGGTGCTGAAAGGCAAGAGGGTGAAGTACGGCTTGTAGAGTGCTGGGGAGGATATGAAATGATTGAAGATGTGTGTCCTCATGTGTGTA
>VYZV01013906.1:225374-247874 GCA_013401275.1 Pandion haliaetus | reverse complement strand
CTCCATTTCCTTAACTGGCACTGCACTGGTTGAATTTAAAAAAGGCTTCTGGGTTGGGGAAAATAAGCTTGAAAACAAACATTTACTGTTCAGTGGATGAGTGTGAAGCCAAAATGCCAGAACAAAGCCAAGGTACCGAGAGGTTTTTAAGCCTCATTGACAGTCCTCATGTGGTTTAAAAATACATTTTAAAAGAATTAAATCTAACAGCACATTTTAAAATAATCAAAGAAAATTGTGTTGGAAATAGACATCCCATACACACAATAAATTGCCTAGCCACATTTTTAAATTAACCACACAGTGTGATATATAAAAATCAGCAATAACATTTTACAATTCTAATAATAACATGCAGTCTGCAGGCGTGTGATTCAGTACACATTCCTTGGGAATGTATTTGGCCTTTGGCCCTGTGTCTCACAGGGCTCCTGAGGAGAGAGCAGCATGCCTATAAATTTATGACTGGATTACCTGTCATGTGTTATTCCTTACCTAATTGTTTCTGTAACCTATTGTTATCCTTATTATTGTTCTTTCCCATTATCCACTTAGGACTGCTTAATGTATGTGTTGCAGGGGAAACAATGGAATTTGGGTCAATACTGCATTTTTCATGAAAAGGCTATTTTTATCCCAAAATACAAACAATATGGCTATAAATATTCCCTGTCTTCCATATATTAAATTTTGATTCACATTTAAACATTGATTTCAAATATATTCATTTCCTTTTATGGTTAATACAGAATCAAGAGCTGTAAGTTACAGCTGGATTCTGGGCAGAAAAAAAAGGTACCCTCTCTTCAGGACCCCCCCAGCGCTGGATGTCTGGAAATGGTTCGATGAGGTGGAGCGGAGGAGTAGATGCACACAGAGCTGCTGGTAGGCAGGGTGTAGGGAGCATGCAAGGGTTCAGGCAAGAGAAGCAGCAGCCCGGAGTCCAGACAGAAGGAAAGGCAGGGAAGGAGTTAGTCGCACAAGGAGAGCAACCGCCCCCTTACTTCAGAGCGACAAACTCCCACTTCTTCCCGGATGGCTCCTCTGCCTTTCCCGGAGCACCTGCACCATAATGCCTGAGCATGTTGGCTCTGCCTCTGCTTTTGCCCTTCATCTAGCTCACAGCATGCCCTTTACCCTCTCAGACAGCTAGGTATGATGGATCTTGATGACATTTAGCCAGAATTTTCTTAAACTTTACATTTAATTTAAAATCATCCATGACTGCATTCAGATGACTACTTCCCTGGTCACAGATATAAATCTGCTATCAATAATAGTAGAAAAGGCAACTGTAAGTAAATTTCTTTGACTGTTAAGATTTATATCTGGTATTTCCTACTAAATCTGTGGTAGTACGATGAAAAAAATCTTTCAAACGTGTAGAAAACATAGCATTAGTACATGCAATAGTTTGCACAGCTGTAGTAGTTTCCAATTAAACACATTAAAAATTTGACAAAACCTCTCTGAGCACTTTACAATTTTTAAATACAATGTCTGATTTCCATCCCATGAGGTAGACAGGCATTATGCCATCATGTATGGGGTGAAATTAGGAAGCATAACCAACTTGGTCAAGGACATAAAAATACACAGGCCACAGCCACTTGGTCCTAGAGGCTTATCTGGCAGACAGAAAGTAAAAGCAATGCAATTAAAAAATTTTTTATTTTCGTTTTAAAACATGTGGCAACTATGTCTACTTAAAAAAATGGAGGCAGACTTCCTTGAGAGAGGCTATTCTCTAGACAGCTATAAAAGCCTTCTTCAACATGGTCTGGAAACATCTGATGCTGTAGCCATGACATTGCATGGGATGAACCAGGCTTTTTCAACATAGCAATTCATGTGGAGCATATTTTAGAAATAAGAATTTTCTTTACCTATTTTAGGTTACATGCCATAGCTTAGAAGTTTAGTACATTTTAAAAATAGCAAAACATATTAAACAATTTTATGTTTTGCCTTCAAAGCACAGTAGTGGAAAAATCATATCACACAGCAGCTTCTGCCCACGCTCACTAGCTAGAACCATAATAGCATATGTTAATATATACTATCTAATGGACTTTTAATTCTATTATAATTTAGGGAGTTCTAAAGAGAAAAAAAAAAGTGTGGAGGAAGAAAAAGAGGGTATTGGTATTCAGCAAGCATACATTCATAATTTTTTAAGCTTTAATTTGTAGGAAAAAGTAAAAACTAGATTTACATTTATGTCAGAAAAGCATTACCATTACCTCTTTTAGAGAAATGTTCACTATTCAAGTATACAGTTTAAAACTCTGTGGAAGAGACTTTCCTCTTTCAAAGATGGCTTAAAAAAAAAAAAAAAAAGCCCCCCTAAAAATACGTCTGCCCTGAAAAACCCAAAGAAAACACCCTGCTTAGCCTCCCTCCTGATTGATTCCTCCAGGTTGATGGGAGGATCAGTTTGGAGAGCAGGATTAGGTTCATATGAAAGTGGAAAAATTGGAATTGTTCAGTCACTGAGGCACAAGAAAGGTCTCCTCTCTCACCAATTTTATAGCATTGTTACTCCACTGAGCTGAGTCTGGGAAGAAAGTAAAACAATCAAGCAATTTACAGTAAGCTCTGTTTTACTGCATGCTTTGGAAAGTAGGCATGTATGATATTATAGAGATCCTGTCCAAAAAAAATTCCATCTTACAAATTGGTACAAGATTTGGTTCTAAATTCATAAAGATATAACTCTTATTTAAAATCACGTTTTAAAGTGACCTGAAATAACTTTTGCGTTTAAATGCACAGCATAGCTTTAAGCTGCAATGACTCTGGACATTCCTGGGCTAGGTGCAACTTCTGTTTGTCCCATTAGAAAGCTAAAAAAACAGTCTTTCCAGAAGTATAAATCATACATTTTTAGCTCTTAAGCATCACAAATACCAGATCTTAAACCTGTCACTGGTGTTGGAAAGTATATTAGGCATAATGGAGCTTGAGCCAGTGTAATTTTGGAGAGGAAATTCTACTTTTTACTGGAAGAAGATAATTCGTTCTAGCCTCTTGTTTCTTTAGAACATGGCAGATCAGTGCTTTGGCATGTTAAATAAAGCATATGTTAAAGTAATGTCAGTCGCCTTTGATTACAAGCAGAGTGGAAAGGCTAGCTAGGCTGGAAACACTGACCCCAGTCTATGAAGGCATTTAATGTTCTACTTATATTTAAGCATGCGCTTCAAGATGGATGTCTCAACCCTGAAGTTAAGGAATTCCTACATTTCACTGGAATTTTCTTGTGTAGAAATTAGCTAAAATTACTAGGACAAAACCTACGTATCCAACATAAACAAATTTCAATTTTTAATACATAAACAAATTTCAGTTTTTAATTCCATTACCCCAAGTAGAGAATGGGCAAAAGAAATGGAGTATTCTCCATCCTTTGAATACTTGTACACACAGTCAGTATTGCCCCAATACGAAGATCATAGGTACAGCATTTCTGCAGCATCTCTCCACAAGCTGATGGGCACCCCAAAAAAGGAAACTATCCCAGTGGGATATGTAGCTATCTACAAAGGTGAGCATATGGTGCACTGCAAAGAAACCATCTTATCTTCACCCAGTCCAGACAGTAATTTTTTTCATGCAGATAAACAGTAAGAATCCTAACCAGATCATTACAATGGATGCATTTCACTGGAAATATTAATCCCATCTTACAAAAGCATTTGAACACATTTTTTATTTTCTTTAAGTCCTCAAATACTTTGCTGAGTTAAGGCTTAAGCAAGTATTATATGCAACAGAATTAATTCTGGTTTATGTATATTTGTGTGTGTGTGAGTAACTGTTTAGGTCAAGTAAAATAAATGCAAAGACAAGCATGTTAGCAGCAAAGTGACCCTTTAGAAGTCCTAAAAAATTACTCTTGCAGTCCATAGTCCAACATTTAATAATGCTGAACTTGATAAGGGATCTCAGAACCTGAAAAAGGAGATCTGAAAGGCACCTTTACAGAAAACAATTGATTTGCTTCATTTCATTGAAATGGCTAATGCTTTGATGGTTCATATTTACAATAGCTTGTCCTGTTCTTCAATGGAGTTGATATGTTGGAGTCTTTAACACCATAAACTTGATCAAAACTTCCTGGGTAATAAACAGAGCGGATTTAAGATGTGAGCCCCCTCCCCATCATGCTACTGCAGCCCATCTGTGTGCCAATTTGTGACTAAAGACATCAAGAAATGTGTTCTTCATGCTTAGATGCCCTTGGTAGTTGAAAATAGTTCTGAGAGCTCAATATGCAAACTGGGTTCAGACTCTGAAAGACTTCAGAGTGAAAGATTTGACCTTCTGTAGCAAAGGCGGTAGCTTGGCTAAATCCATTACTGAGAGCAGAGTTTTTACACACCTCACAATGCAATCTGGATTTTAAATTTTGCCTTGCTTAAAAAAAAACCCACCCCAACATTCTCCCTACCTTTCAGCAAACGGTAAATGTCTTTCCACTATCCCAGAATTTACATCAACAGGCAGTTTCCGTGACCATATTTAGCCATATTCGGGGGGTGAGGTGTGGGGGGTGATTGAAGGCAGCAGAAAATGGAAACTTTGACTTCTCACTCTCCGGTTTGAACTAGTATTAAGTCATTAGAGAACAATGATTTCCCCCCTCCAAAAGCTGGCTTTGTCTTCTATGAAGAAATTTGACAGTGTCACTGCCACTCCCCATCCACGAGAGCTCTGATCCGATACGCAACATCCCAACAAATGCAATCCCGAGCAGTCCCTTCAAAGGGATGCTGGGCTGGCTTGAGACAGTGGGCAGTCTGCTAAAATCACACATGAGAATTATCACTTCTACACGTTGTGATCTGTGTGTTGTGACCGTGTGATAGGCTGTTTTGGCAGGACTTCTAGGAAGCTTATCTCATCTCATCTGGCTCTCCTCATCCTGTCTGTCTGCTGTATTGATGATTTATTTGTCATAAATTAAACAATAGGATAAAATAATACAAAATTCTTAGTCTTGTAATGCTGCATAACAGTATGGCAATTGGATTTGAGAACTAGGTAAATACACTAAGAGCAAGGTTACTTACCACAGACTTTCTATGCTGGCACATACCACTGAAAATGTTTTTTCTCATGCTAAATTCAAGTAACTGAATTTTTAAGTCTGTAATAGCAATTATATTTATGTCTGACTGTTAAAGCTACCTCCTTGCTCACCATCTCAAGGGTATTTCTGAGACTTAACAATTGTAGACTATTTATACTAGAGAGTTATAGTTGTAGTAGTTGCTGCTCTCACGTTTCATTTTGTCACTTATTTGCTTGCAAATCACTGAAGGCACATCTCAAAACATATTTTTAAGCATGGAGATATGCAGATAGGTGCCCAGTGTGCTTCTCATACACACTCAGCGCTTGACTCCCATAAAACCAGTAACTTTATAAAGCTGGCTCAGAATCAGAGCCTCCATCACAGACCTTTCAACATCTATATTTCTTCGCACAACTACAGACTTACTAAATTCTCTGAGCAAAACCTGGCCATGTTCAAGATATTGCCATTAACACCTATAAACAAAGACTTCACTTTATTCTTGTCTATTACTGTTAGATTTTAAAAATTAAAAAAAGAGGCAAAACCCCAAAAATGCAAGTAACTTGAAAAGCTAATAATAGACAACAATGGAGAGGTTTTCTTGCAATGTTTTGCACTATGTACTGCTGTGTAGCAGCTTTATGGACTAGTGCTCCTAAATATGAATTGTCTTTTCCCTGCAAGTCTTGCTGTCCTTTTGACTTCCCTAATTGCTTGCATTCTTTTAGCAATATGATTAATTGGATCAAAGTGTAGCTTTATTATGTTGTTCTTTTTCTTAAAGCAACTTGTCTGAATTGCTGGAGATGAAAACAGATTTTCCAATAAAAGTAAGCCTATGTGTCTGGTCTTCAAGAAAGACCATACTCGCTATCTGTTATGGTGCTCAGTACAAACAAATACATTGATTTTCAGTAGAGCTTTTCATATAATAATAAAATTTAACTAATAAGAAAAGCATGGATAAATACTAGAAAGAATTCTAACAATGAAACCCCCTCCAAAATAAAGCAAAGCTCTAATCCAGGTGAGTAGAAAAAAGGGTTAAAAAAATTGCAAGAATTCAAGAAGCTTAGATGACTTTGGAAACACAGATCAAAAACAAAGAGACTGGAAGTATAATTAACTCCATTACTGCTCAGTCAAATGAAAACAGCTGTGACACCCCGTCTTATTTATGACAGCAGCAAATAGCTCTATTCCCTTGCTGGTTATTGCTGTAGGACAGCAGTGGTTCTACAGCAGGTGAAATAGAAACAAGCTGCTAATATTTATGTCACTAGATCAGGTTATGGATACAAGATTTATGCAAAAGTTCTATAAAAACACCTAAGTAGCTTTTATATCTTCCTGCAGCAATCCTTTTCCAATAGCAAACTAAATATCTCTTTATTAAATATGATCCTATGCTCTGAGTAGCATTGTGGCATAAAGGTGGCTCCCCCGCTGCTAAAGATGAGAATGTATTTTCACTGCAAACCCAGTTTTGTTCACTCTAAAACATAAATAAAAAGCCATTTAAGTCTCAAAACCACTCATTTATTTGCAGATCCAAGCTAGACTTTGTCAGCGTGGAATGGGATACGTAGTAGCTTGATAGTAGAACTGTTTGCTGTACTTCAAAGAGCTCAGGCTTGCTTTTAAAAGTATGGAAAGCAAGCAAGAAAAATAGTTTTCAGATTAAAGCCCTTATTTTATTAGCAAGTGTCATTATATCAGATGCTACGTACTTTGATATAAAAATGTGAGTGGGCAGATTTCCTAAAGCGGTTTTTTATCCTGCAGCTTTAATATCACTATGCTTCCTACACCTAATCAGTCTTACTTCTTACTCAGACAAACTGCCCATTAAATAATGACTGAGAAATAAGATTGTCAATAACAGGACAGAAAATAAAGCAAGTAGGACATTGCACACTTCACTGCTAACCTTTTTACCCTCTCTCCTGCTCATCAACCTCCCTCCTCCCACTCCCCTCCAGTTCCGATGCTGTCTGTACTCCCCAGCTCCACAGTGCCTTGACACTTGTTTGCTCCTCATCACAGTGCCTACCTGCACCATCACAGACACAAACCCCCTTTTTCTCCACCCCTCTTCCATTATGCACCAGAGGTTTGTTCTCTAAGCACCTCACTTTGGTCCTATGTGGCCAGAACCCCCCTCAACAGCCAGTGCCTTCCAGGGGCTTTGAGCAACCTTGAACCCTCCCAGAAGAGATCACCTCCTCCGCCTACCCCACAGATCCCACACCAGGGACCTGAGTGGCATACAAGGCTCCCAATCCCCCTCCTGCTGTGACAGCATGTGCACAAATGCTCCTTCCCACGCCTCCCAACAGTACTCTTCTTCCCCATTTTATGGGTGTTCAATATAAAGACTAACATCAGGAACCAGTCTCTGGGGTATGGCTATGCCGGAGTATCTCTACAGTGCTGTACCACCATCCCTGAGTAACGCAGGAATAATGGAGTAGCTGAAGTTGGGCCTCAGAGACAGATCTACGCCACGTGTCTTTGTGTCCCCCATGTGGTTCTTGCAATTTTTTTTTTAGCATTCCTCCAAGATCAAGTGTTGGTAATATTTCCTGTGATCTGTTGGACCTACCAACCGCATATCCAAACAGAAAAGCCACTGGGATGACCATGAGGGTTTCAGATGCAGGTGGAAATAAATTTGCCCTATTTCTGCCACACAAATATGTGGATCTAGAAGGTCTAAGACTTCCTCCTGTTTCACTTTCACTGAAAATACTGTGCAGAAATCCGCTGAGTAACTACGTATGTATTTAGGTAGTTACGTACAAGCACAGCACCGACCATGGTGAGCTTCCCATCTGGTCTCATCACTATACCTTTACCCAGCCTTTTTGCACCTGTCCACAAGAAACCACGGGCATCATCTCTCTTTGTGGTAGCCTTTAGCATCTTGTTACTGACTAGTTTTGAAGACATTTCTTGGTCCTGACTCTTAAAATTGTTTATGATGGAGAATACAGGAGCAAAACTCTGGATCTGACAAAGCTGTGAGCAAAACTCCAGCTGGCCTCAGCAGTACTAAGGTCAAACTGCTGGCAGTCCTGTGGGCACACGCACAACAACCATGTTAAGACAACTTGGCATTGTCACGCTGACGCTGAGCTGCTGCTTTCAGCTCTTCCACAATGCAGATGTTTTGCCTCGATCTGGCAAATAATTTACCCAAGTTTCAAGTAACAGTGGGAGTATTTGTAGTTTTGAACTCACAAAGGCATGAATACCCCCTATTAATTCCTATTCCTATTCCCTATTTCCTTCCTGCATGACGGAAAAGCAGCACTAGATGCCCATAGGCAATAAGGATATAGCAACCATGTTTTCTAGCCCTTTTCTTACAGAATAAAATTCCTCATTCCTGCCTAGTACAAAGATGCAGACTCACAAGATAATTTTTGCAAGCAAGGCAAAGAAAAGTGGTACTGAGATCATGAACAAGGTAAATGCATGCCTGGATTTGGACCACAAGTCAAATTCTCCCAGACCTCACTGAGATCCCAGAAGATTTCCCTGCTTCTAGGAGAGATCCTGCATTTCTTGGCTTTTGGTCTCCCTGCAGCTGCAGCGCAGCATCACCGTCACAGCTGTGAAGGCAACACACAGTAGCCTGCTGTGCTGGCAGGGCTGGGCTTCCCACAGAGCCATCCCTGTGAATGCCACCGAGAGAGCTCTTGGACAAATGAGCTGAGCATCCCTGGCAGCCAGAGCCACGTTGAGTATCTTTCTGCCACACCATCACTGAGATGACTCCAAAGTAGGGGTTTTCATTTTGGCTTTGTGGAGAGGGTCAGATTCTAAAAATCATTCTGAAATTCCATTTTTTGCTTCTTCTGGGCAAGTTATTTTGTCAATGGAGAATTGCAGCCAGCTCTAGGTAGCTGTTTGCTCTGTAAGAGGCCCTCCAGCAAAGAGAAGCACAGAAGACCCAGAGCACAACAAAAGACTGAAGTGGTCAAAAGAAGGGCAGGGATCAAGGGATGCTGCAAAGGGCATGCACTGGCAAGGCCAAATACCTTCAAATATTTGGCCAGGAGCTGGACTGTAAGGTACCTGAGGCACCTGCACAGAGAGGGCTGATATTCCTCAGAATCTAAGGAGCCTTGCACCCTGTTGAACCAACAGTCAGAGGAGCACAGGACAGCCAAGATACCCCAAAGGGTGCCACGAACCCAGGTTTGGGTTGCTAAATCAAGCTCCGAGAGCTGACAGTGAGCCCTGGCCCACCTTCGCAAGAAAACATCCTTCTCTTGCCTTCTGCAAAATGTTGCGGCCAAACCAAAGAATATGGTTGACATGGTAATATATGTTAGAAGATACAGCAGGCTTCTTCACCACATTGTTCTTGCTATTTTGTAGCTTGCCAATAGCATGACTATAAACTTTCCTATATCATAATAGCAAAATTAGATGATCCTAACAGTTATTCATGAAGAAGTATATGAAGCTACCAACAATCACCCCAGGAATAAACTAAAATTATTTTATAGCCTTAATGTCAGATCCACACAGAAAGCAGATTCACTGCTTCCAGCATATCTTCCCAAATTTGGCCTATAACCTAAAGACAGGCAATATTTAAAAGTCAGAAACAAGACGTACACACTATCCTGGTACAATTCTGTTGATCTTTCAGCAACATAATTGAGAGAAGAATGTAGTCTACGAGATATTCATGGTTTTAGAAATTAAATAGTTGTTCTCTTAAAATAAATATGATGCCATTTAATATAGTTTATCCAGAGAGTAGAAATATAATAGTACTCCAAATCAAAACACAGGGGCTAAAAATAAAATTAAAAAAACACATTTGAGTAAGACATACTGTACTTAGTTAAAACAACAGCTAAATGTCAGCCTATATTTCTGTATAGGAACATCTTTGACCTCCAAAAGGCTACAAAAAATATTTTGTCTTTAATATAGGGGAGCTATATTAACTCTCTTAAGTGAAAGGGAAAAAATAGGACTTTTTAATTAACACCTGTAAATTGCTTATTAACCTCAAAATAAATTAATTTATCTGTCCCCAGTCTACATCACTGAGATGGCAATAGTAATTAAAAAAACAGATAAACTGTTAAAAAACAGTGCAACAATAGAGATATTAAAACCCACCACACTGATAAGATTCTGCTTTAAAAATGAGACCTCATATGCCAACTCTCAACAGAGAGTGATTTCTTAAAGTCAAGCCATAAACCCTAAAACTGGGATTTCATGGAGACACTATAATTTATAATACTTCTGCAGTTTTCAATTATTCAGATGCTCATGGCCCAACAAATTGAATAATGAATGGAGTAATGAATTGAACCCTGACAAGATGATAACAGAAAATATTATGAGTAGTCAATACACAGCGGAACCCACTTACAGAAATATCCCTCAAAGAAATAACTTGTTTGAAGGACAATTTTCTCTTGAAATCCAAAAGACTTGCAGGAAAATGTGTGCAGGAGTTGCCATTAACAAATAACCACTAAAGGCATAAACCTGCAGAACAGTATATTTCTAGTGACCGAACTGTGAATCATAATCATAAATAGGCCAGTTATATTTTCTGTGGATGTAGGTTATGCATTTCATTATTGCTTTTTTTTCCTCCCTCTAATGCCATAGAGAGAGAGAAAAAGAATGGCCATATAAATTCTTAAACACTTTAGCTGCAGGCTTAGCCTTGGAGGTGTGATGATATTCCACAGATGCTAAAGCACACAGGTCTTAACAGTATTTAATACATTTGCATCAACACTGCAAGCCAGAAACATAAATAATAAAAATGATAAATATACTATTCAAAAATGGCAATAGGTAATGCATGTTTGTATCTCCCAGCTAGTATTTAAAGGAGCAATGCAGGCAACCAGCAAATGCCATGTTTAAAAAAATGACACAGGTTTAAATAAAACCACCAAAAAAGCAAAACCAGATTAAAACAAAACACTGTTCTGCATCAGCAAAGAGATAGGTAATTTATCCTACATACTGAAATTTTATGAGACATTGACCACTGCTTCACACTAAGGTAAACAACACTGCCTTCCAAAAACTGACCCCAAACTTTCTGCCAAAAATCAAAACAAGCCTTTTATGGAAGTTTGGAAAATACTGGACTAACTGTAAGAGAAAAAAAAATCCTGACTCCTGTTAGAGTAGCTCCAAATGCAAACCCAGTTATTTGTTGCATGTTCCGCTTGAATCCAGGGTTGGTCTTCAGCTCTAGGTCAACACTTTTACTGGGTTCACCCCAAAGACCCAAATAACTGTAAACACTGGAAAAGCTTGAAATAAACTTAACAGCTCAAGACTGTTTGTGATTGTACTTTTGCACTACCTATTTTGATTCAGCAAAGAAAGCTGGATGGTATCAGAAGCCCCCAAGCTTAGTTACACTGGGTTTCCCACAAGCCAGGGGGGGAAAAAAAAAATATCAAGAAGTTGGGACATTTTAGTAAATATTCAAATTCTTGGTCACAGCGGACTTCTCACCCCTTCCTTGTGCCAAATAACTGTACCTCATGGGAGTCTTGGGAAAGAAGTGTGCTTATTTCTGTGAAATAGTGAAAGAAACTGCCCATTTCCAGCATTCTGAAGAAAAACCCCAGTAGGAACCCCTGGCAGGAACCAGTGGCCAGGTAGCACAGCCCACCTTTCAGTAGCATCTCCAGGTGCTCCATTCCTGTACGGACACCTCTAAGGAGCAATGACAGCTCATAAAAAAGCTTCATTAATTGGAAAAATAGATCTACACTTTGGAATCCTCCAATATGGGCACAGCTCCTGCCACATGCAGCTCCCACGCATTTGCATTTGTACACACTCTCCCTGGACCACCTCTGTAAAAATCCATGAGCTGGGTTACAATGTACAGTGAGCCTAGACCACACATGCACACCCATCCTTTCTTATAAACTTAAAGGGATTTAGTCAGCTCTCAGAACCTAGAAGACCTGTTCTTACCCCACAGAGAAATCCAGGTGTGCTGTAATACTGTAAATCCATAATTAAATACACGGATGGAAGAAATAAAAATATACAAATACCTAAATTGTGTGTATATGTTTTTTCTTCATTGATTTCCTCTCATAAAAGGGAAAAACAGGCGTATCCAGAAGTTTGGACTAGCACTGGCATTGAAAAGGCAAGTGAACTGGCTTTGAAAATGAGATGTTCTAATGGAATCACTGTAATTACACTTAAAAATCACTTACATTTTTATTTCAGCATTTTCAGTACCCTGCTGGTAGTAAGTGACCTCCAGTCATATCCTAAACATTAAATTGCACCTTTGGCTTTCCATTTTTCTTCAGAAATTGTGTTTTTAACAGGTCTGTCGCTGTTCTCTTTCCATGAGCATTATTTTCTAGTATTTAACTCATCAGTTCTGGCAGCTTGCATGGCTTATCAAATCCAATATCCCATTATTGAAATCATGATCTAGCAGTAAAAACACATTGATTTGTGTTTACTGTTAATATTTTACAGCTTAAAGCACATTTTCCTAGCCAGAATAATGATTTGCTGCTCAATTCTGTCACCTTATCTCATACTGAGTAGCTCCAGTGAAGCCAATGACATGGTTTACTTAGTATGGCAAGACTCAGTGTAGCACAGGGATATGACTTTTAACTAAAGACAAACATTTGAAGAGTTTTAAATAAATTATTGTTATCATCCTTAAGCTCAACTGCTATTGAGGGCAGTGGGAACTGCCCCAGAGAAAGCCTAGTAACTAGTTTTATACAGGCTGAAACTCTGCTCACCTTCCTGCATTTTTCTTTCCCACAACATAGCCATGAACTGGAGTGCTAAAGGGAAAGACATGCAGGGTTGTCACAAAGGATATGGGAAAGCTCTTTGTTAAAGGTTGACCTGGAAATAGTCTATGCCTCACTTGAAGATGAGCCTCCTGAACGCAGATACAGCTATTCTCAAAGGGATCCATTGCCAAAGAGATCTAAACTTCAGCATGGTGCCACCAGTATAATTTTGGTATGGTGGAGCCCTGCCACTGCAAGGTGGGGACATTAAGGGAAGATTTAAAGTCTTTTTAAGGAACATAGCATATGGAAATGGCAGCCAGCTACTGTTAGAGAAAAATCACCTAAAATATGTATTGCTGAAGCACTAGCACTGCTAAAACTTTTTTCCAGAGGTATTTGCTTCAGCTGGGGCCCGTTTTGATACTCTTCAGAATTTTTTTTACTAGACTGCTTTTCTCCCACAGGTCTCTTATCAGGAAAAGCACCACTGTATCCTTTGTATTTTTCATCCTTTGGTATCTTTCTAAGAAATGCATTTCCTTCATGAAAAAAATCAGTCATATTTGGATGGGGAAGAGCCCTGGGCAAGGCTGTTGTGTTTACTTGCTTGATCTGTATAGCCTGTATGGAGTCTCCATTAAACACTTTGGGTTACAAATGACTCAAACTTTTAATTAAAATGGTCATTTGTTTCTGTGTCTTAGTTCACACATTAGCAGTAATAGGCAAGGCAGTAAAACAGGGGTAATATTTAAATTCTGTTACGATGAGTGCTCCAATATTCCCCAAACATGTTGGGCTTTCCAGATGAAAAACATTGTGTAAGTATAACACTGCTATTTTATGATAGTTTGTTAGCTCTGTACAATAAATCTTCATCACACAAACTTATCTCAGCTCCTCTTAGGGCTAGCACAGCTTGCTGCTGGTGTTTTGGGGTACATCTCCTGTGGCAGCATCAGAGCAGTTCAGTCGCTCTCACCACCCTACACACCACCGGGCAACATTTATGCAACCAGTTCATGCTGATATTAATGTATGGATTATCAGCATAAATCCACTGCTCAACATGGGGATAACTTCTAATTCACATATCAGGCTTCTAAAGCTCAAAATACAGGCATTTCTGAAACTTCTACCCTATCCAGCAGCTCTGTCTTCTCTAAGACCTAAAAAATCAGATGAATCCCACTTCAAATCAGACTGGGTACTAGCCTCTGCCAAATCCCAGCTATGTCAACTACATGCTGCCCACTTAAAACCATTGCTCAAGTGCCTATCCCAGCTATTTCAGGCAGACAGAGTGCTCCTCTTCACACTTGTCCCCAGGATGTTACACCATGGGGCCAGGTGTGGCCAGATGGCCCTTGGGTCCCCTTGTAGTGCTGGGGAAATGCCTCCTTTGCTTGTTTGATGGGGAAATGCTGCAAATCACATAGGGTTCCTCATGAAATGAAAAGGCCTCTTAAAGTGTCAGTTATTATTTAACTTCTCATTCAATGTGTTGATTTTAATATTTCTGCGAGGAGAGGTAAAAACATAGCATTACTGAGAGACGAAGGGTTATGCTGCAAGTACCAAAGAAGGATGCGCGTCCTTGCTCGGGGCCAAACACTGAAGCAGCAGTTATGGGGGACTCCTGAGATGTGCTGGGGGGACTCTCTAAGGAGCTCAGGACCTCACTTTCTTTGGTGGAGCTCACCCTTGCTTTGGACACAGTTTAATCATCGCTATCAGAAACAATTTTTAGTCCAAGGGCTCCTAAAGATAATCCAAAGGGTATGGGTCATCTTATTATTCAGTAAAACACCCACACATCGATACTTGCACTTATACAAAAGAAACAACAAAACCAGTAACAGCAACAAACCTTTGGTGCAAAACAAATTGAAATAAGGGATGACAGTTTAAGATGATTTCAAAGAAAAGAGTCACTTTCTTCTAGAGATCAACTCTCAATTCAAGTTTGTTCTTTATCCTACACCCCTCTCATCCAATAACCATCCCCATTTACTAAATGGCCGTTCCAGTAGCCTTTAAAACCATAGCACTTGTATGGCAAGCCAAATTCACTTAAGAAAAAGTGATCTGGGGGGCTTTTTTTGTTTTTGTTTTCTGAGGATAGATACAAAAAGACATTTTCTGTAAATACTGAGGGTGCCGCTAAGGAGATATTTTTAACTGCATACAGTCCTAATACGATTCAGCACACCAATGAGAGTCCACTTCTTGAACAGACCAGATTTTGTTGTTCTTGCCCTCCAGTGGTGAGGAGACATGCCACTGATCCAAAAGCAGTGCACTTTCCAGGAAGTCCCTAAACTTCACTCAAGCTTAACTGTCAAATAAACCTGATGCTGGTATTTTGCACAACTATTAATATTACCTCATGAGTATCTAACAACCTGATGCATGTAATTTACCACAAAGTTAAAACATTTCTGTAGGGACTTCTTTATATTATTGACACATCACTGCTAAAACCAGTTGCTTACACAACAGTTAAAAAAGGAAAACTCCACAGACAAAAATGCAAGTGTCACTTAAAACTGCAAGAATGGTTACAAATACTGCGTTATTGCCTTCCTAATTGTTACAGAAAAATGAAACGCTAAATCATGTTTTATTAAACCATAGCTTCTATGAGAGCGTCTATTCCATGGGACTGTCTCATGTTTCATTTTCTAACTCTGAAAATACTGCTGGAGTTAGATATAATATAGGAAATGGCTTGGTTGGTTTCTTGGGTTTTTTTTTTAAATCATGCTTCACAGTTAGATTTACTAATCCAGTTAAAATTGCATCACTTCAAAGCCCAACGTATAAAACAGTATTATCTACTGTGCTAAAAAAGACCAGGTCGATGAACACTTTGACTGACAGAATGTACTGACTTGATCTATTAAACAGACAGCGCCACTCAGTGAGAGTCTGGTTTTGAACAGATTCCTTTATTTTTGAATACAAAAAAATCTATAATGTCACTCAGAAGAGTCTTTAAGAATGTGTACATACAAATTCAAATGTTTATATATAGTTCTGCTCGACTCAGTGGGATTCAATGTATTTAAACACCTGCACCTATTAAGTGTTTTGCTGGATGGACGTGGAGGGACATACAAAATATTGACATCTGGATTAAAGCATAAACATCCATAAAATGCATATCTAAATCAAAACTGTAGCACAGTTCTAAATGCATTAAGGAGTTAGATAACCCTATGTACTTGGAAAATCCCATATGGTGAACACATACCCAGCACACAGCAGTAGATCATCCAGGATTAGGTGTCTTATGTGTCTGCAGATCTGATACTGCAGTGAAGTCCTATTTGGAAGGCCAAAACTCAGACGAGTACAGTATTTCCAACATTAAGAAAGGCAGCTTTAAAAAATAATGACATGTGGTGCTTAATATACAATTTCTCATTTGTGGAACTGCTTATACTGGTCTTTCTGCGGGGGGTGGGGCAGATGTTACCTGCACTATGGTTTGTAGGATCCATCTGAGACTGAGGCATTGCAGTGCTAAACACTATACTGTAAAAAACAGTTCCTGCCATGAAGAATGTATTGCTTAAATGGGCAGGAAAAAGATGGTAAGAGTGGAAATAGAGACACAGACAGATAAGTAGACTTGCCCAAGATCTCAGAGCAGACCAGTGCTATGGATGTGGTTGGAATCTGCCCAACTGGGAGAGGGACATGGAAATCTGACAGACAACAAACAATATTAGTTTTGGGAACAGGGATCAAAGGGAAGGGCAAGTCCCTCCAGCTTCACTGAACATTGTCCCCAGGGTCTGGCTCACAATGTAAAGGTGTGTCCCAGCTCTCCCAACCAACTTCCCCAAATAGTACAGCTGAACCATTCCTAAACACACTATCGTAAACTATATTTCTTAGGGGGGGGAAAAAAGAAAAAAGGCAAGGAAGTCCTTTAGGATTTCATGAAGGAATGCGACTGTACAAACAACTGAGCAACTGTGTAGACTGGTCCCAAACAGTTCAGAGATGAATTCATAAACCTCATGGTAGTCTTCCCATTGGAGTGTGAATAGCCATGCTTGTTTTAAAGATAGGTACACATCTCTACAGGTGCTTTCTGGAGGCCAGATCCTGAGGATACTAAGGCTGCTTAGCACATTCAAGGATGCAGAACAACAGCTACAACAATTTATTGGTGTTACAGCAGAGTTCAGACCAGTCCATAGGAGTTCCCACCACCTGCTCTAGTTCCTGTTCCCCTAAACCAAACTTCCACAGCAGTGAGAAAACTACTTCTTACTGAACACTGCACACAAATCAAGCCATCTGCAAATAACCACCCAGACCTTAACCAAAATGAATACACTTCCTTTTTTTTTTTCTCTCTCTCTCTCTCCCAAGCAGAATATTGAGACAAGAGAAATATCCTTTCTGGAGTCTTAAAAGTCACTCTCCTATAGTTGAAAGCACTCTTATCTGGCACAGCAAGCACATGCATTGTGCTCTTCACCCATTATCTCACCCACCTGTGCCAGGCAAGGCCTCCTTTTATCACGGAGACAAAATCCAATGCTGAAGGATTACAGCTTGAATAGAGAAGACCATCGTGATTTTTGTGTGACTTCGAACATTTAACATCCTCCCTTATCGCTCCCTCAAGAGGTCAGGCTTTAAGAGAACTCAACGCAGCACAACACACAAAGGTACTTGCACAATTGAGATACGTTTAACACACGCGCACACACAAGTCCCTGGGATTTTTTAATAGTAAAATAAACAAGAAAGGTGGGGGAAAGCAGAGAAAAACTCTCTCTCTCTGATCATTAGTGTAAACCTAGTTCTTGGCACATTACGGAAAATTAGTAGCTTTTAAGAAAGGGCTTTTAATTGCTTAATCTAAGTAATGTGGACAATGGCATACGTGTTTTATTTTAGGGTCTATCTAGCCCACTCAGAAAATGTAATGGACCTAATTTTCATTTAGTATAGGTCTGTGCAGTTCCTAAAACATCTAAATGGCTATTAATTTAATCAGGTAATTTAACTATAGCTCTAGAAAAGGCCACCAGCTAGTTGTCACGCAATGATTATGAGGATGACATTTCTATCCCATGATGCCAGAGGCAGACTTTGATACATCATTTTCTTTTTGAAGGTTAAACTCAGATAACCTGCCTTTGGCATTTAATTAGCTACATATTAAACACTCTTTTAATAATAAAATGATTAAAAATTTTATTGCTTCTCAAATGAGGCCCTTTTAGATAGATTTAATGACTTGGTTAGAGCACTGTAGTTTGTGAACCAAACCTTAGTTAGACCAGTATATAGTATAATGATATGCTTTACAGCTTGCAAAATCTGTATTTTATTCAAATGACTGCCATAATCATTTTGGGTAAAACTTATAATGCATTCTTCTGTATTTTTAAGTCTAACTGTTAAATGTCATTGAAAAGTAACCGAGAACCAACTGATTTCAGGATTTAAAGAAATGATCAAATTCAGGTATAGTTACATTAAGCTGCAGTAGGATTAATGTACTGTATTTTATACAGAAATTGTTTATCCTTTTAAAAAATCATTTTTCACAGTTCAGTATCTGTAAAAAAACTCCTCATGTTCACCTAGCAATGATAAAAAAGCGTGAAGTGGCTGACAGTCTCCACTCTTTATTTGGTATAAAAATGTTAGCAATTTAATGAAAACTGACACAAAAAGATAATATTTTTCCCATTCCTGCATGGCAATAACAGTGTCATGACTACAAAATAGCTGTAAAGATAATAATTCCATGGGCTGTGCCCACAGAGTGAATAGTACTATAAGAAAAAGCAAGTACATGGCATTTAAGAATATATATATTTTATGTCTGTGTGCATATAGGTCCCTCTCTATACTTAAACCAAACAAGTACCTTATCTACAGATTAAGGTAACTATTAAAAGCCCAACTTTTTGCAGCCAGGAATTTGGGCCACCAAAATCCCATCACCTTCACAGCCAGAACTAGGTCATCTCCTCACAGGCAGTTAGTTACTGGCAGAGACGCATAATGTAGGAATCAACCTACCATCCAGTCCCCTTAAAAGTGGTCCCTTAGGGAAGAAGTACATTGTCAGGACAGCTGGATAAAGAGGGAAGTTCGTCTCCAACTCTGTCAACCTAGCACTTTTCATGAGCATAAAAATGAAGGAGAAAAAACAAGAGCAAACCCAATGAAGAACTGAAGAGTAATATCTTTTAAACTGTACTGCTTTGTTCCCAAGTCTTTGAAGGATTCCTCATCAACTTAGAGCCTAGTAGAAAGAAAAGTCTTTCCTCAACATCTATTCAAACCAGTTATAACAAAGTAAAAGCCAGAGCCTTCTTAAACACTCCCTTTACAGGCAGGTAGGACAGATTATTTCCTTTGCCAAGATCTATTTGATAAAGGAAAAGGGGGAGGCCATCAGGATTGTGGTTATGCCCTTTTAATTTTCAACCTGCCTTAGTCCCTGTCCAGATGTAAATTAAGACAATCTAGAAGTTACTCTGCTTACAGTCTCAGCTAAACACGCCATGGGGAGCAGAGGTCTACTTCTCTTTGCTCTTCCCATGTCTGCTGTGCCAGGATAGGCACGCAGCGGTGAAGTGGACACTGGTGTCCTCCTCGCCACTGACATCCACGCAATTTTACACCTCATGTTTGACACAAGAAACCACATATCTAAAGAGCCAGGGCAGATGGTCATGTCAGGGCCACTAGTGTGCCAACAGCCTCAATTGCCCTGACCAGCCTCTTTTGCATAGTGTACCTGCCTGTGTGCCTTGCTGGTACGTTGGCCTGGCTCGTCCTCGGACTTTGTAACAATGGGCTTGCCTGGATTATTGGTCGACCCTGGTTGCTTTTGTTGGACTCAGTCTGCTCCTCTTGTACTGTGGGGCTGAGAAATCCCTGCCTGGGGTTCCCTCGTTGTTACCCTTGCCTACTATCTCATCTGCCCTTGGGAAGCAGCCTGCTCCTGCTGCTCCCTGACAGGTTGCTGGTGAGCACAAAATGTTGCGGGGTTTTGGGGTTTTTTCCTGGGTACATCTGTACAACATAATGTGGAAATAACCAAGCTAGACTGAACAAAATGAGTTAGGTAATGAGGCCAGCACAGCTGTATTGGAAAGATCCTTTTGATCCTTTTCAGGGGTTAATACATCCCTGTGGGAAGCCTGGGCAGTCTGGTTCCTGCTAAGTGTTGAGAGTTACTGTAGATGGCTTCACACAGCAGCTTCACACAGCATTATGCTGGTGTATGGACATTGCTAACATGCTCTCTTTCAGCTTTTTTAGGCTGTACCTGATTTCAGTTAATTAAGACTACTTCATGCCTCATTATATGATATCCTTAAAAGGGTAAGAGGTGCTTTGCACATCATTTGATGCTTGCAGCACCTAACCCGTGAGATGAGATAAAACTTTAGAAGTGCTGCCCTGATGGCCCAAAGGTGGTACCATATAGCGTATTTACATTTTGTAGCCTAGACAAAAGCCTTGCCAGAGAGGACCACCACAGTAATGTTTCCAGAAGAAATTGTAGTAGATATATCAAGAGAAAAAGATGACATTATCTGTTCTTGGGCAGTTCTTACAAAGGCAAATAGAAAGCATGTAAAATACTACCATTTCTATATTCCTCCATCTTACTAAAATGATGTTAAGCCACAGGGAAGCAGAACCATGTACCAAGAACTGAAGGTTTTGGAGGATATTTCTTCTCATAGTTAGAGGACAGGTTGCTTAAAGAGATGGTTTATCACTGGGGTGATGACATTCACACTGCTGCCTTTGCACTGCACTTTTGTGAGGGGTGAGGGAAAAATAATCTCTCAAAGTTTGTCTTTAAGCATGTACAGATTTCAAGATGAAGTCAGAAGGAAAGATGGTGGGAAAGACAGGTCATGGATTTTCCCAAGTACTAGATATACAGGCATGTCAGAACAACAACAAAAAAAATTAGTCTTTCTAGATTTCTTTTTCAGTAGCACCCATTTTAAGCATGCCTTCCAACACTGTTACCCTTTCCATGGTGGCTTTTGTTTTCTGTTTTGCTTTTTCTTTTTTGGAAGTTGAATCTTCCCTTTCACACCATCTAACTCTGCAAGCCATTGTTACTTGAAAGCAGAGGAATAAAACAAGCAGCAAATCTGTCTGAAAATGCAAATTACCTCTTCCAGTCATGCATGTGCCTGCTCTGGGAGCATGCCTACCCTCTGCAAAAATTCCTAGGCATACCAGCTTCATATTCTCATTTTTCTTTGTGAATAATGACTATCCCTTTTCTTGTGTTACACTTCTCTGCCCAGCTATTCAGTTCCTGCTTTTGCACAGGGGAAAAAGCTATGATCTTAATATCATGGGACGATATTGCAGTGTATTATTTTACTATGTATCTATGCTGCAGGTGAACTAATGAATGAAGAAGGTTCAGGCAACACCCTCTCTCTTTTTACTCCTGTTTTGAAAGTATGCAGATTTTTCACTCCTTGAATACTATGAAAGAGCTTCCTAGTGTGGTGGATTACATGGCCAAGGACTAAATCTATACTCAAATACAAACTGTTAGCCCTTTTGTGCCTCTTACAGTGCCCATCAGCACTAGCTAATGTGAATAAAGGTCCAAACCAGTCCTCCAGCAATGCCACCAAGCAGATACTTGGGCAAATGCCTGACTCCAGGAAGGACAATGGGAAAACTGACTGCCTGCAGTGATGCTCATGGTTCAGCCAATTTATTGGACTATATAAGTTATAGTTAACTCCAGCTGGATGCTAAAGGTAGTGTATTTATTAAGGGTGCTGTATTAATGGCTAAGCCAAGGCTGTTGTTTGTTGCCATGAAATAAATCTTTCCCCTTTCTCCCAGGCATGTGATCCTACACTCCCCAATACCTTATGGAGTCAGCTCAACACACCAATAAGCAACTAACTGGGCAAGGAGAAAGCTTTCTGGTTGTACAGTGAGCTGAGCTGGCTCACTAAGGGATCTGACAAGCCCCAGAGCTGGCTTAAGGGAACAAAACTGTGACTGGGACCAGGATGGTTCCTTTCAACAACAGCAAGCCTTTTGATGTCATCAAATTATGCCCTAAATAGGAATTGAAACAAAAACTCTCCAGCACTCCTCTAGTAGAAAGATGAAACCCAGTTTTAATTTCCTGAGAAAAGACAGTGATCCAACAAATTAAAGGGTAATCACATAACAAGACTTCTTTTCCAGCTTCATCATATGCTACAGAAGATACTGGATAACACAAGCAACACGATTAGGACCTACACCTTATACTTTAACTCCAAGTTACCTGCAAAGGAGTAGCAAGTACGAAGTGGAGCTGGAAACAAAGCACACTGCACTCAGAAGCCATAGGAATTTCAGATATTCAAAAACACATTTCTAATTAATATTTCAAAACCCCCCACCAAATCAAAAAACAAAGCTCTGTATGTAATGTTACAAGCTCATCCCATGATCGAGAACTGGCAAACTATTTGTAAGAGAAAGGACACTAATAGCATTGTGCTAGCAACTATCAGAGATACAACACTTTAAAATAAAATAAAAAAAAAAAAGGAAGATGAAATGATCCCATAAAAAAGTTGACTG
>VYZV01013906.1:189166-225367 GCA_013401275.1 Pandion haliaetus | reverse complement strand
CCATACAAAAGTTTGATGCCAGATTTCTTGGGGTGAATGGAATCTTTCCTTTGACTTCAATGGTCTTTCCGTCAGGAGTCAAGTAACTGAATTTAAGAGGTAGTTTTTCGCTAATACAATTGGAAACAGAGTGACTAGACTAGAGCTGTAGGCACTGAACTTCAAGCTTTCAACCAGGACTTTATATATGGTATTTTTTTTCTTAGACTGTTCAAAATATTCCAGGAACATACTAAAAATCTAAGCAGTTTAATAATTTAGCTAGTGCATTGAGTGGTAACTGGTAAAAGAAAATGCAGTAATTCTGGGAATTACCTCCGAACGTACTGTGCATCTAATCGTTGGGAAGGATTCCAAATTTACCTCCAGAAAACATACAAATTAAAAAAAAAGTCTTTGAAACCCAGAGATTGGTATCCCATCATTTGCAGAAGAGTATTGGGTTTCCTACCTCATTTTCTATGGATAGAAAAATCTCCTTCTCACTCTTACAACACTTATGCACTTACAGTTGCTTATGCTTTTCCTTTAGGAATTAGAAAGTTCCTAAAGTGGTGAAAGCCACAATCAACTTGATATACCTACTTCTAAAATGGAAGTCCAGTAAAACTACACATATAATTTTTCCTTTAGATCTTAGAAAGAGATAGACAGAACACACAAAACTGCAAAGAAAAAGTAGGCAATGAAGAAGACTCTCATATAAAAAAAAAGATACACATGGTTTGATTAATAAATGGCTGAGATACTGTTTAAAAAGTAAATACTTTTAAAACAATTTAAAGTCACAGTATTACTTCAGCATTATCTTTTGATTTGAAATGTTTGAAGAGAAGTCAAGAAAAGACAGTACAGAAACAGGCACACTTTTTCACAATTCAGTATTCTTTAGCTCTGAAGCTAATAATGAGGTTTAGTGTCTTTCAATTTCTGGGTTTTCCTAGGTACATTTTGGCAAGCTGTTAGGCAATTTGTTTTGCTTTTCTTTTAGAGAATGGTTTTATGGCCAGAGCTAGAAAGAAGCTTACTGCTAGTTCCAAGCTCAGAAGAGAAATACTGGTTTGGAGTTCCACATGCTTACAGCATGTAATGCTTCTGGCAGAATTAAAACAAAATCAAGAAAGCATCGTATTATTCAGCTTTTTACTTTCATGAACATGGAATGAATATCACAGAAAAAGAAAAACAAAAACCAGCAAACAAACAACAACCCAAAACTTCTTGTTTCCCTAAAGCCACCAGAAAAAAAAGAGCATTGCTTTCATATGAACCTGAACTTCAGAACTTCAGGCCCTGGTGGCCATGGGAGCTTCTATGAGATAAAGCATTACTATGGGAAAAGGAATCAGGGTCTGATACCTTGGAACTACTCCATTTAACCCTAAAGTTACTTTTTCTCTTCAAATTGGGTGGAGAGTTCCTACTGAAAACTACTTCAGTTCCTACTGAAAAGCATTTGCATACTCCCTATCCATAAGGATCCATATTTAACTTCGTGTTACTTTTTCTACTATTCTGTGTATGAATTCAGAATAATGTGTACAATTTATTCCTGAACCCAAAGTAGTAAACATTATCTGAGACAATGGAGTAATATACTCTTTCAGCATATACCTTGGCCTATGCCAGAAAGCATGTGATCCTTTTATTTTGTTCCTGCTTAGCATTCAGAAAAGTAAAGAAGTGTTCACTTGCAAGGAAGTGTTTCAAATCACTAGACATACTTTGATCAGACAATTGCATCATACAGAGTGATGAAAGACCAAAGCTGACTGCCTTTGTGGTATTAATGTCTTAGGAGTGGCAAGGAAGTGATTAGTTTTCTGCTGATTACCCCATCCACCAGTCTTAATATCTCTTTACCTCCAATATAGTAACTCTGAAAAGAAATCCCTTCCATATGGGTTACACATTCTCAGTAGTAGTTTATTGAGTTCAGCTGCTGTGTTCACCCACATATACAAGATGTAACACTGCATTTTCATCATGAAAATGCTTTGCCCATAGCAGCCTCTGTTGCAGATGAAAAGTTTGATATGCCCAGTGAAAGGGAGAGCTTGCTCCACTGAGGAATAAATTACAGGCGTGGAAGCCCAAATGAGAAATTGCTGCAATTTTTTTTTTTTATACAGACTTCCCACAGACATGTACAACTTTTCCTGTGTAGGATTATGACAAGCATTCTTACTTTTAGAAGACTAAGTAAAATCCAGCTTTGCTTAATAACTGCTACCTGCAAAGCACAGGAGCTTTCCTTTCCTTATGAGAAGTACATGAAACGTTATTCACTGCCCACACAAACACAAAGCTGTTGCTTCTCTGCACATTTGCTGCTTTGCTGTCTCCCCTCAAGGACAGAATCTTGGGGGTTTCATGTAATTTGTATGAAAATGTAATGCTTTCCAGCTCTTTCATTTATGTTATGCAAAGTCAGTATTCTCCTATTCGGAATTTAAAGCATACCCAGTGAAACTTGACAGGTAAGGGAGGGTAGGTGGAGGAAGGTCTTAGAGGTCTGAGAAAGCGAATATAATTTACAATGCCTAAACCCATAAAATCTCATTAAATATGTAAAGCCAGCAGAGCTACCAGGAGAGGAAACTAGGTAGGGCTGGCCCCAAGCACAGAGGACGTGCTCCACAGAGACTCCGTGGTGACCTTCAGTGGGGAGAGGGCTGCATGTAGGTGAGCTCTCCTGCACTGTGGCAGAAGTCTTGTGGGATGTTCTCCAGCAAGGTGAGCTGCTGGACACTGCTCTGTTTCCCCTCCCTCTTCATGAACAGTGGACAGATATACATGCAGACACCACACTTCATCCATCACGCCACTCCTTTGCTTGGGAGTGACTGCAGGGGTGAAAGAAACCATTACCCTGTTGCATAAGATTTAAAGACCATTCCTGTGAAGTATCCATGATTTTTTGCAGTTTCTGCTATGAATCTGATCATCTAGTGGTTTGAGTGTATAGGTAGGGTATAGGAAGTGTAGCTGGCCCCTGAACTATGATCCACCGTGGCCCAGGAAAGTCCATCGTTGGGCAGATTTTACCCTTGTCTCTCAGTCTGGTTCAAAATACTTTCCTGAGTCTCCCCAAACCAATTCTAACAAAATCATTATTAAAATGGTAAGTCAAAGAAGTGCTCTATTTCAATAAACGTATTTTTCAGACAAATGCTGGTTTTGAGCCTTCCCAAGCATATCACGCTCAGTCTGCAGATGGTACCCATTTCTGTGATTTCAGTAGGAGCAGAGTGTGCTTAAAGACCCCATGTACCCACACAGACACATACAGAACCAGATCCTAGACTTCACAGATTAAATCATACATGCATTGGTCTAACAACACAGAACTAATTCCAAGGATTTCAAAGTGCCCAGTGTTCTCTAAAAGGAGTACTAAATGAGTATGATTTATACTGTGCTACTAATTTAAATCCATCCTTGTGCTTTTAGTTCCTTACTATTTCTGCCCCAACCCCCATTTCGGTGAAAAAAATCATGTTCCATCTTAAGCATGGCACTCAGCCTGCCAGCTTTCTTATTGATATGAAAAACAAATGCTCAAAAGAACTGCACCTGGCTCTATGAAGTTCTCAAAAATACAAGATGCAGTGACAGAGCTGTCTCAAGTCTTACTGCAAGTATAAAAACCCCAAACTCTGGGGTTTTTCCTTTGCATGCTTCACATCTAATCAATTTACAATGTGACGGTATTCCTAGAAAAACTTCTTTCTCACCATATAAAGGCCTAGTATTCAAGCATTTTTGAGTGATAATTCAATAGGATTAAATTACACTCATGTGACAGCTCAACCTCACTAATGAGGTACATTTCAGTAAACTGTTGACAGAACTGTCTGGAAGGCTTCTTTAATTTACCAACATGTAACAACATGGGAAAAGCATTAGTCAACTAGATGAAGATGAATAAGCATTGGGGTCTGGGGGCATTTTACATTAACACATGACAACCTAAAAGTGTTTTTGTCACTTACTCTATTTAGCCCAAGGCAGTCACTGGATAACTGGTACCTGTTAGCATGATTGACTTACCAAAGCAACAGAAGGGATTATATTTATGAATGTCTGTATGAAAAACATGCCAGAGGAATGTCTTTCTTTTTTCTTAAAAGATAACAGTTGTTTTGTGGGAAGATGTCTTACAGCTACAGCCTGCCACAGTGCTACACAGATTGTTTCATTTCAGAAGTTCTTTAAGACTAGATTTTTTAAATCTTTTTTAAAACATATAATTCCATACAGCTGTTAATTAGCAATAGTATATACAACCTTTTACTAAGCACAAAATGTAAGAGGAAGAGAGAAGGATGCAGAGAGACTCCAGTAACATCACTTCCAGTAACACAAAACAACTCTTTATGTGTATCAGTTTCTGCATATATACTGCCATTAGCATGCTTAAATAGAAGCTAAGGGATATTTAAAGAACTGATGGTATCATTAAACAGGGAAGCTAAATGCATGTGAAAGTGAAGACAAAGCAATGCCAGTAACTTTAAATGTACAGCTTCCTGTAGCTGTAAATTAGTGCAGGCAATTTTAAAGGTGTGATGAAAAATCTCTCACCTGATGCACTCAACTGATGTATCTGCTGCATTTTTAAAACTAGAAAAGTTAAATACTTGCAAATAGCTTAAGGCTTAAGCAAAACAGGTTGCACCATGACTTATGGGAAGTGGTCCACTGAAGGAAAAGTCTTTCTAATTAATCAAGTTGCATATTTAATGGGGGGAAAAAAGGTATTCTATTCCTTCTCAGTATCAGCTGGTGTAATGCTCACAGTTCTGAATGAGTTTACTTCCCTAAGAGGGACTGTCTGCTTCAGAAGAATTAAAACTCCCTGATGGAGAGGAGAAAAAAAGACAACTGAACCAGAATACAAGTTTTCCAATGTAGTGGAAACAAGATAAACATCCTAAAGTAAGACTGAGGGGAAGTAGGAGATTTTGTAGCCTTACCAAAGGAGAGAAATTGAAAGGCTAAATTCACTTGGATGGGAATCAGACCCCCAAACCACATATATGTCCAATTACATTGAATTTGAACAATGTGAAAAGAAGGGAAACAGAAGAGGTGTAAATTAATCTTGCCATGAGTAAAGCTGATGAGGTTAAGTGATAGATAACCACTAAATCTTTTTAAAAAAGACCTATCTTTTCCCATTTGGATTTGTGCTATTCTTCTATCTGTGGGCTACCATCACCTTCATTTTTTCCATCTATACCAGCTGTACTATCTGAAGTCACCATTTCTTTCATCTGTTCCTAATTCAAACAAGACTTAATCTCATCAGTGTAATCCTATTGTCTATGATCACAAAATTAAAAATCCTAGTTTTAATAGCAGTTACAGCCCTCACCAGTCTCTTCAGCATTTCAGACCAGTAAATATGACTGATGAAAAGAAAAAGGGCTACAAGGGCAGCACCTGGAGAGTAATATAACCAACATAGTCTCATGCTCAGTGTCCCTCTCACCTCACTGTCACTTACACTCTGACACCCCTGGCTCTGTACAACAGCAGATCCAAAAAACAGCACAGACACAATATTAAGGACAACCTGAGTGTAGAGTAACCTACATTCTCCTCCTTTCACACCTATTACGAACAACTTCCTACAAGAATAAAAATACTGAAGGTCTGGTACTAGCAGGCACTTTCTTCAAACCTCTCTGTCCTCCTCCGTCAGCTCTCCCTTCTCACCTCCTCCTGTGACTTTCCTCTCTGTACAGCTGCAGTGTTGGAGCTTTGTATGGGCTGTGCTCTTCTTTAGAGCAAGTAATGGGANGAAAATGTATAGAGAAATGTCTCAAATGACAAATATCCAGAAGGAAGAACAGGGGAGGGGAAAGGTGATTGTCGTATACAGAATAGCTCATTTAAAATTGTTTCTGAAGACCCTTGCACCTTGTAATCCCAGTGATGGCTGATTGAAAGCACTGATGCCACAAAAGTATAGCAGAAAAATAGATGTATGCTGTGCCGATAATGTATCTTTTTTAACAGTTTGAGTCTCTGGGGCTAAAAAGGGCTGGTGCGTGACTTCGTCTCTCTTCCTTTTTTTTTCTCCTCTACTCAGATGCAAGTGTATTTATTATGCAGCAGGCTGAAACCTCTTCATCACAAAAGTTAACTTTTTTCCATTGAGTTTTACTATTTACTGGAAAGGGGAATTACTTATACAGCTTTCATTACTGCAGCGCCAGAGTAGCTCACAGTTGTGGTGCATTCATCCTCACAGAATTATTTGAAGGAGGGATAACACTTACCTACATTTTGTGTATGGCAGGACTTGGGCTCAGAAGCTGATGCATTCAAACTCAGTGACTTGCCCAACAGTACATGAACTTCTCTGCCACAACAAGGCCCTGAACTTGGGTCATCCAACTTTGTCTATATGGAACAATCAGCAATTGAAAGAGCCTTCTTTTCAGACAAACTGGCTTCTGAAAACACATAATTCCCTTCTTAGTTGGTTCTTAGGTCTGCCAAACGTCTACAGCTGCCAGATGACACCCTGAATAATCCTCAGAATTATATGATCGGGCATATTAATAAGTCTATTGATGGCTTTAAGGTTTTTTCCTGTTCAGCTATTTTATTACTAATAGTTTCTAACTCCAGTGTAATCAGTAAGTGAGACTGTAAAGGCTGGCATGCACCCGAAAAGGGCTAAAAGCCCTAGCATCCAAAATACCAACAGAAGTATTTTGTCTAGCCTATCAAAAACACAGGGGTTTGGTTAAGTCTTTTTTAAAGCACTAAAATTTCCTAACCAGTATCAAGCTTCCCAGTACGTCTGATCTATTCTACTTTGAATCAAGAAATACTTACAAATTCAAGAAAAATATCAAGGGCAGGATTGTATCTTTAGGAATAATTTCAGCTGGTTTCCAGGGGAAACAGGCAGGAATCTTGTAAAGTTGTTCCTGCCCATGAATACTTGACCACTTACAAAAACCAAAACTACATTTGTAAGGAGAGATGCTCTTTCAGAGACCAGAGTTCATAGGTTTCCTCCCTTTTCCCGGATACCAAAAATACTTCGAACAAGTAGGACTTAAGAAACCAGTCTGATCCTCTGTCTAATGAAAAGCAGCTTTCTTCCTGTTCATCCCCTGCATTGCCAGAAAGACATAAAAAGGAGGGAAGGTTAAGACACTGACTGCATGCTCATTTACTGACTTATTATGACACCAAGCAACTTCAGAGCATCCATGAACCTGAACCACTTCTCTTCCTTAATGAGACAGTATCTAGGAACATCCATGGAGTATGAACTATACCGGGTTTTTCTCACATATCATGACTTTCTCAGGCACAAAAAATGATGCTAGTGAAGTGAGTGTAGCTGAATGAGCACAAAGACCTAAACCATCTAGGCTCTGTGAGTACACCATAGGCATCCAGCAGTAAATTCACCAGTGCGTTAAATTTACACTCCTCTGGCACATCAACAGAATGCCTAAATTCATACTTAGTGTTGCTATCCTTTCTCTACAGGTGAAGAAACTGCTCAGTGCAGAACTTGAAGTAGGACACTGGAATGCCAGAAAATCACAGATCTTGAGTGCTTCTCTCCCAACATCACCAACATACACATGCAACCCGGGCTTGCTAATAATGCTCAGCCTCTCCAGCACCCTCAGCAAAGTCCACAGGGCACGCAAAGTGGAGCTCAGCAGCCTCCCTCACTCCATCCCATAGGGGAAGGACAGCAATGCCATCACATCGTCCTGCCAGTGTTATTGTACAATTCCAGAGCTAGATCTTGTGGCTATTTTCTCTGTGTTGAAACATCCATGAGTTATTAATTTACTACATGCCCATCACTGTCCTGATTTCTTTGTTCAGTGAAGAGTCCCCTAAGTCAGTGGCCTTTTTTATCAGACTGTAGCGTAAGTATTTTACCAGTGGCAATGCCTTTGGGTAGTGATAGCTGCAAAAATTGCACTTTCCCAGTCTACATGCAGTACAGGCAACTGTCAGAAATGGCAGTCAGATCCATCCTCTCCTGTTTGGCTCCAGTTCCCTGAATGCAAGTCCCCTTCCTATGTCTGTTGACCGATGGTAACCTCTCAGGTGGAGATGCTGAGCTGAGCTGGAGGTACAGCACTTGCCCACAAGGCAGCTGCCTGCCAGTGTGGCTCCTGCCTGCAGGTGTGGACCTGATCACCTGCAGAGCCCTGACCATAGGTAACACCCACGTGAAGGCATTTCACAGCTAATGCAAACACCTGAACAAAAGCAACCAGGTGCTTCCTTGGCATCCTCCTCAGGAAATGGCTCAGGTCCTAACTTGTCCTTCAAAACATGTCCTTATTCATGTTTGTGCAGCACCTAACACAAGACAGACAAGAGGCACCATCTCAGAATAAATTGTGATTATCCTAACAAGTACAGCACCTACCCCAAAAAATCCACGTTACTTACTTGCAATACATGGCCTTGACTTGCCCTAAGAGAATAGTTGGGTGGGCAGAGCATGGATATCAGGCTCCATCTTTCAGCTCAGGGAGAAAAACGTACCCTAAGCTGCTATTACTCTGTTCCTCCAGCTCAGAGCACTGACAATTCCAAGTCTGCTGCCCTTATCCGCTACAAGATCTGCCAGCCAAAAGATGACACACATGCCTTGTTATGACAAACTGCTTAATTACAAGTTTGGCAATATGTAATACTTTGTATTTGCTATTATCGTCAAAGCAGAAGAAAATGAAAAAAAACATCCATTACCCTGAGAAAAAAGTCTACTGTTACCATAAATTTCTGATAAAGAAATGAAGTAGGTTCAAGTTTAATCACACCAGCAGTAAATCAAATATCAAATTTAAAACAACGAATTACAAAGAGCCTCCTCACAGTCACTTAGCATTGATAAATTAGTAATGCAGTATTAAATTATTCATATCTTTTTTTTCCTTAGGACTATAATGATATACTGTACACAGCACTGATAATTTACTTAGGCTGAGTCCATTCATTTAATTATGCTGCTAAACTTGGTAGGCCAATTGGTCATCATGAGAGTTTCCAGGCAAGCTAATCACAAATATATAGAACATGTCCCTTATTGTCCCCAGCGGCTAAGTGCTAAAATGCTATTTAGTGCTCAGAAGGTTAATGTCCTGCTTATGTAAATTGTCCAATTTAACATTCAGCAGCAGTATCATAAATTCTGGCTCCAGGATTTCATTAAACGTATGTTCAAACTAGTTGACCTTAAAGGTTAACAAGCACAAGTTAAACAGGACAATTATTTAACTCACTTCTTATCAAGAGACTGAAGTGCTCTAGCCATTTAATAGTTATGCATACTTCACAATTAGAATTCTTAAAAGGTCTCTGATAAAGCGGCAGGTCATGAATTTTCATAAGGATGTCAGATAATAACTATTTATCTGCACTTGTTTTTCTTTCTTATAAACTTAAACTTTGATCTTAACATTCAATTAGAAATGATTCCACAGAGAAAGACTAGGTGACTCAAGGAGCTTGTCTTCACATTAATTTGAATCTAAATTAAGCTTTAAAAACATTGCATCCATATTGTCTCCTACAGAAATTAATTCAGAAGTTAGAGACCTATTCTTCATGCAAACACTTCAGCCTTTCAGTGTTAGACGATCGAAAGAACACTGAATGCCAAATTATTACATCAGGCTAACCATTGCATTTTTATGTAAATCATAGGAAAAAAGTCTCCCTATACATCATGAAATAATTTGTATCATACACAATCAACTTGCCTCTTACTATGTTAACCAAAGATGAAGACAAATTAGCTGAGACCATTTCTTTTTTACACTGCCCTATTTCTCATGCAGCCTCTTTTCCTGAGGCTTTTGTGAAATATGAACAACAGCAGCTCCTGAAAGCGGCTGCCACAGCCACTGCTACCTATGGCAGTAGTGATGCATTGAGAGCAGCCCCTCTGCTGACATTTCAAATCCCAAACTCACAACTTCTAAATGCAACAGGATCAAGTTGTAGCTTCAGGGATACATTAAAACAGTAAACATACACGAGAAATCTCAGGAGCTGACAGTAACTATATTCCAAGGAAGCTGTAAGAAACATTTTTTTTTCCCTCAAGCTCCGCTGTATGAGGTGATTTTATTTTCAGATAAAATAGCAACTACAAGCAGTTTTTTATTTATAAATCATGCAAATCCCACAGTATTTTAGAAAGAAAAAAAAGGGAGAGAAATCAAGTTGCTATTTCAGAGAGAAAAAGTCTTTTCCTTTTTGAATATGATTATGCTTTTACCCAGCTTGTAATATGAGGATTTTTTTAGTTCAAAATTTTATTCCTGAGTGTGTCTTTTGCAAAGCAGGACCAAGGGATGTTTTGGAGCTAGAGCCCAATTTTTTTCAGTAATACAGAAAACAAATGCAGGTCAGTTGGAGTAAGTCCATGAAGATGGGAAGTTGACTGCACGTTTTTCAGCATTTTATTTTAAAAGTTTTGTATCCTAAAAGGGATCAGAGAACTACACATTTTGGCAGTCACAACAAATACTCAAGAATAAAGTTACATCATGTAAGCCTCAAGGGGAAAGGACTAAGATTCTCTAAGAACTGCTACTTGCAGTACATTTAAACAGCCTGGGGAAGTATGATACATTCTGATTTTATGAAATTAGCAGATTACTTTAGTTTGGTTCATCAGAGTTTTGTTTCCTAAAAGCACTGTAATTTAATGACAGCAAAGCAGTAGATGATGAATACTCATTCCTCTTTGTAAAGGTTATTGAAAACCTTGAAGAAAGAAAAGAATTTTCTAGCATCCTAAAACTTACAGCATTTTATGACCTCATGTGTGGCTCTTTTTCCAAACTTCATCTTCTGAATTCTGGCTTCAAATTCTTCCTGAAAGAGGACATAAATAAAGCTGAATGGCTAATGGACTAAAAACATTTATGATCAGGTTTTCATAACGAACATTATTAATGGCTTCCTTTGCACATGCACTGACATATAGTGCAATATTCATTTCTAAAGTAAGATTTAGAGCCCTATTTGCAATAAAAAGCTAACAGATGCAAATAAAAAATGATTCTATTACATAGCTACACACAACGGATTTCTATTAAGGATAAACAGAAACATTTTCTTCTAAAGGCAGAAAGAGCTTCCATAGAGCTTCATTAGAAACTCACACATGTATGTGGGATCCACATTCATCTTCTCAGACAGATGTGGTTATGTTTCCTTTATTGCTATTAACAGTACTAAAAACCCTGGGTCAGGTTTTAACTAGTAATGCACATACACATCCTACTTTGACTCTTTCTAGAATTGTGAATCTTCACACCTGAAAAATGAGGTTGAGAGAGCCAAGATTATCTCCAAACAATGAAAAAAACCCACCAAACCTAACAACAACAACAAAAACCCAAGCCCAAAATGACTGTATATCCCTCTGCCAGGCTTCCATTCTTTCTCCAATTCCAGCCCCCAGCTCCACCTTCCTCTTAAGGGGCAGTAGTGAGATATTTAAATCCAGAAATGAAGACAGGCTCTCATTGAAAAATGACTCTTATACAAAATGCAGCAGTTTGTCTATTTAGTGGTTAATCATCATAAACTCTCCACGCTGGCTCTTCACAAATGTCTGGGTAGCTAAATGTTTTTGTCCAGATATTGAAAGCCAAGTTGTTTTTCCTGCTGCCACCATGGTACCTCCCAGCAGCCCCATTCCTGTGGAGCAAATTAAGATCCTGAGAGCATGGGGAGGCTTGCTGAGGCAGGAGGCTGAACAGCTCCACAAGCCCGGCTCACTCAGTAGGACTCACTTTCAAAAGAAAACCAAGAACAATTATGGAACTAACTGCTTTCAAAATTAAAAGTAAAGAGTATTTCTCTGACTTTGTGTTCTTCAATAATTTCCTTAGATCCATTCCAAACATCCAAACCCATTACAACAAAAGAAAACAATGCTAAGTCAAGCAATCCAGCTTCTCTACAGATTCAGAAGGTCTATAATGTCATCTTTCCTCAAATACTTCATAATTAATGTGGCTATGAGGCTCAAATGAAACCTTAGGCCAATGACCAAAAGACCACAGAACCCTGAAGTTGAAGGTTTGACAGGAGCCAAGTGTCCTCACCATGCCCAGAGATGCATGCACTGTTGGGCTAGGTGCTTGCTTGCAGAGAGGGTTAAGTAGCAAAGCCTATACTATAGAAGATGCACCTTAGAAAAGCAAGTAGACCCAAGCACCGTTTGCTCTGAAACATGACAAACAGGTACACAGGTTCAGCCAAGCCCCTTGTTCCAGTCAGTAACTTTATCTACAAGAAAATTACTCACTGAATTCAGGGAGCTCATTTGCAATAATCATTTCTGTTGGGGGTGGGGAAAAAAAAAAAAAAAAAAAAAAAGTGACAAGTTTAGTTAATGCTAGCATTCAGATGAAAGCTGAAAGAGTAGTTTCACCGTAACAGGTTTGTCTATTAGTAATTCCATCATCAAGGTAGATCACTAGAGGTTTATAGGCAAGAAAATTAACAATCACTAGTAGTTATGGTTTTGCACAGGGAATAAAAATATGGTGTGAAATTCTATTTTCCCTGAACATAGTCAGAGATTCACTACTGACTTCAGGGGAATCATTAATTTATCCACTTGTCTTTAATAAAAGATGAAAGCCTCCTAAAACACTTTGAAAAATAACCCTAAAGTTACCTGAGAGGGTGCTTGTTGCAAGAACATATAGCAAAGAAAACCCAATGAAGCCAGCTTAGATAATAAACCTTTCTTTCCAGCACCCAGCTTAACAGTATGGGCTCTTTGTTTGATAGAGCCACCTCCTCCTACCCCTTATACTTCTCCATCTCTAAGCTTACATAATATGCTTCCCACAAGAGAGTTTAGGTCCCTCTAAATATGTTCCAGACATGGTAAGGCTCTTGATAGATCTCACCTTGTTTAAATGAGTCTTAACTAGAGTTGTTAGCCAAGTTCTCATTCAGCTGAAGGAGTATTAACTGGATTCACTGATTTGTAGATGATCTCCACTGTAAGGAGAAAGGAGTGGAGGAGGAATTGATTTTTACAAATAAATTACTTTGCAGCAATACATCTGAATGCAAAGTTTAGTTTCCTATGTTTAAAGTGTTCTTATGACCTTACTACTAGCAAAGTTCAGGTTCTTAAAAACATACCGTTACTTGAAAATCTGAGTATGACAGGAGACCAGTTGTAAAACAATCCCCATTGCACTTCAGCTGTCAGGAGAAAAAAATTAAAACTTAATCATTTTACAGAAGACTTGCTGATATGAGAATCACGGCTTTCATCAGCACTCAGGTGCAAGTAGCACATCCCAGTTACAGCTCACGTGCCCACAACCTCATGTATTCAGACTTCACTGAAGTAATTACACACATGCTTAGTAAGCACATGTTTCAAGCTCATAAGTACTCATGGAAAGATTTCATGTGCTGAGAGTTCACAGGTATATAAGAGTCTTGCTGAATAGGGATTGAGAATCTTTTTGAAGTCAGATTTTTTTTATTTTTACTGGTTGGACTAGGATAACTTATGCAATCAGGTGCTATTGAAGGTAGGTATCTCAAAATCTGGTATTAAATGACGTGTAAAAATAGATGCAGTTGCTGATCTTGTGCGAACAAGTTTGAAAGTAAATGTCAAGTCCAGCTAAAAAAAAAAAAAAGAATTTCCCTGTCTTATAGTTAAATAAAATATGTTATGAAAATTTGAAGTTAGTTTAGCATGAAATCTTTCCTTAGCTCTTACACCATTGTACAAGGGTATTATCTCTTCTCCTTAATTACCCCAATATAGTTTTTGCTTTGTAGCTACAATACTGTTTTTAGCTAACCCTTCTGCATCTGTATTTTATAATTACTTTTACGGCTGATGTGAAATCACTGCAGTGAAGCTTCACCTGGTTTTGTGAAGACTGTTATAATAATTAACAAAGTAGTTTCAGGAAGATTTCACAACTTGAGGTAGTAATTAGGTGTAATTTAAAAAGATTCAGGTAACAAATAGACAATCAGTTTAAATAAAAATGTATATAAACTTTCCTGAGACTATTCTGTAGTAATAAATGACTCATCTTTAAATCAATCATTTTGGAGAATTATCTTTCTTTGCAGTTTGTTGCTCTATAACTGGTGAAATGTTCCCATTGTCAGAATTTACAGGAATTGTCCCTGCACAGCCCTCAGTGCATAAAAGCTAAGTCACTATCCTTGTACTTTTGTCACAATTGCAGGCTTTTATTATGATTTGGGTATTAAACATTTGGGTTATCTTCTACTATAGACAGGCTCAAGCCGCAGTCTCTTCTGTGATTTCCAGAGAGCTGGAGACAACTTTTTAAGCTTACCTAAGCTTTTCACCATTTTCATATTTGCAATTTTGTTTTTCTTCTCTTTTCTAACCATTACTGAGAATGCTTTAAAATTATCAGATGTGATTAATATGGCTGACAATAATGTAAACGAAAAAAGAAACCTCCAAAGTCTTAAAGATTTGGATAAAATATTCATTGACTGTTTTGTTCTCCCATCTGCCCTCCCTGACAAGTCCTTAAACATTTAAAATCTAGTTGGGACATAAACCCACATTTTTGGGCACAAGCTCTTTTTCTCATTTGCTTATTTTAACTCCAGCTAACTCCTGTGATTCAGATATTGATAAAACGGACAAAATCTGACATGAATTCCTAAAATTCCAGTTACTAGTTCACATTTTGAACTCATTTATGTCAGGTAATACATCACTAGCATAATTCATTCCTATGAAATATAGGAATAAGAATGGTTATTGAGCCTGAATGAATGAATGAATGGAATTAGTGAAGAAGAAATAGAGAGGAATTTAAGATTTAGCTACTGGGTACATTAAGCCCTTTTATCTCTTTCATTTTCTCATATTGATGTGGGAGAAAATAACAATTACTCCTCAACATGACATATAAACTTAAACGTATCTCTTAAACCAGGAAGCTGTATTTCAAATGGCAGCATGGTATTGGTTGAAACCTAACATGTAATAATCAATAACTACATGCAAAATAAATTGTGTCAAATAATATGGATAGTTGCAAATTCAAGCACTTAAAGTTAGGAAAACACAGATTTAAGATTACCCAGCATTACTCCATGCATATGCAATGTGATAACCTGCTGCATTCAATGGGCAAGATTTCACAATTTCTTTTTAGCATAATTTTTCAGGCCATGACTCTGAACCTTAGAACCAACCCCCTTTTTCTTATGTACATGGCAGTTGTTTTTCTCGCTTTTCTACGGTTTTCTTTGCTTAGGTAGCTAACAGTTGCACAAGTATTCAGCTAAATCTAAAAACATGCATTTATGTTTAAAAATACTGGCATAAATGTTTGAAAATGTTGTATTTACTCTTCTGTGTCTCCCTCCTAAACCCATTAAGATTTACTTCACTGTTGGTTGAGGCTCGGAAACCAAATGAATACCAATAGAAAGAAATAGGAAGTTTCTACCTGACCTTGTTGGGAACTGGACTAGAACTTTCATGAGGCAAAACATTTGCAAAGGACCAGGCAGTATTTTATTATGATTTATTAAATGTCAGTTTATATGAGTTTTATTGAATACAAGATTAGAGCAGTAGTTATTATATGACAGCACAGTATTCTGTGATTTACTCATGAACTGCCCTTCTTTCTTCATCTGCAAATACTCTGCAGAGTTGGGGGGGAAACATGGCATCAGCTAAACCAAAGAAATGGAAATGAGAATAAACATGTTTAAATCTTGGTGCACTGGAGAGCTTTATCATGCTCATCTTCTATCTGGTGTTATTGATCTCTCTTAGTGTGGGAATCAGGCTGTGAATATGACCTGCAAAAGTGGCAAAGATTTTGAACTGTAGTATACTGGCTTGGGATTTAGCCTTCATTGGAACTGAAAGGGCAACTGTTTGGGGGATATATGTGAGTCAAGGCAATTTGTTCACAAAGTGAAGAGGAAGAGAGCAGCAGCAGCCATATGAGAAAGCTGGAAAATAAACCACAGCTGGACAGATCAAAAACACTGAGCTGTTCCATTGGGATATGGGCTCAATACATGGGAAGCTGAGGATAATGCCACAGAAATGTATGAAGGATGCTACAATGCTCAGTTCTTAGGGATGCCAATAACAATTTCTAGCACAGAATGATGGATTATATTAGAAATTATCAAAATTATATTATTTTTTCACTTCTGTTGAAATTTCAGCATGAAGAACTTGATCCAAAGGCCGCTGGAGGAGGCAGCAGGTCTCTGCATTTACTTCCACATCTATCCAATTAAGTCAAAACTGGACTCCTATCTTTAACGCACTCAGTGGCCTGCACCCAGGATAGCTGGCAGGCTACACTCTGGGATGAAGATCACAGCTGATAACTACAGCATGACTGAACTTTTTAGAGTAAGGGTAATTCTGTCTGCATAGCCAAGAGTACCTTTGCATAGAAAGAGACAAGTCTGTGGAGCGCTTTCCCACAAGAACTCAGGATAATACAAAACTTTGTTATCTTGTTTAAGCACAAGCTATGTTTCTCTTACCTTGTTTTCTTTTACATAAACCCACTGCACATTTGGGCGTGTGTCAGCACATTTGTGTTGAAATGCATCTTGCAAGCTTCATAAGTGGTGTTCCCCAGGGCTCAGTACTGGGGCTGGTTCTTTTTAATATCTTCATCAATGATCTGGATGAGGGGATTGAGTGCACCCTCAGTAAGTTTGCAAATGACACCAAGTTGGGAGGGAAGGTTGATCTGCTCGAGGGTAGGAAGGCTCTGCAGAGGGATCTGGACAGGCTGGATCGCTGGGCCAAGGCCAATTGTATGAGGTTCAACAAGGCCAAGGGCCGGGTCCTGCACTTCGGTCACAACAACCCCCTGCAATGCTACAGGCTTGGGGAAGAGTGGCTGGAAAGCTGCCTGGCAGAAAAGGACCTGGGGTGCTGGTTGACAGCCAGCTGAATGTTGGAGAATGGCTCAGAGAGCAAGGATATGAATCCACAGAACAGCTGTACGAGCAGAGCCTGTTCTGAACTTAGTATAAGTAGCAAGACCAGGCCGCGAGTCCAAGCTGAAACTGCAAGTTAGGCTGACAACAGTAAAACAGCAAGTACACTGTGACCTTGAAGAGTATCATAAACCAACCAGAAGTTAACCCGTGTGCATCTAGTTGCTTAAACCAATCAGAAGGTAACTCGTGTTAACCTAAACTGTATAAATAAGCGCTATTCGGGCTAATAAGGTGAACTACGCTTTATCACTCACACTGAGTCGACCCAGCGTGTTCATCCACCGCCCAGCAGCTGAATATGAGCTGGCAGTGTGCCCAGGTGGCCAAGAAGGCCAACGGCATCCTGGCCTGTATCAGAAACAGTGTGGCCAGCAGGAGCAGGGAAGTGATCATCCCCCTGTACTCAGCCCTGGTGAGGCCGCACCTTGAGTACTGTGTTCAGTTTTGGGCCCCTCACTACAGGAAAGACATTGAGGTGCTGGAGCGTGTCCAGAGAAGGGCAACGAAGCTGGTGAGGGGCCTGGAGCACAAGTCTTATGAGGAGCGGCTGAGGGAACTGGGGTTGTTTAGCCTGGAGAAAAGGAGGCTGAGGTGGGTGATAGACCTTATCGCTCTGTACAACTACCTGAAAGGAGGTTGTAGTGAGGTGGGTGCTGGTCTCTTCTATCAAGTAACTAGTGATAGGACGAGAGGAAATGGCCTCAAGTTGTGCCAGGGGATGTTTAGATTGGCTATTAGGAAAAATGTCTTTACTGAAAGGGTTGTCGGGCATTGGAACAGGCTGCCCAGGGAATTGGTGAAGTCACCATCCCTGGAGGTGTTCAAAAAGCATGTAGACAGGGCACTTCATGACATTGTTTAGTGGGCATGGTTGATGGTTGGACTCGATGATCATAGAATCATTTAGGTTGGAAAAGACCTTTAAGATTCCTAGAGACAAACTGACAACAGGCATATGGCAGACATTGGTCACTTGGCTTAGCACATTGCTGGGATCTATGTGTTCGTTATAGCTCTAGAACAAATCAGGACAGAAAGGAGCTCTACCACTCCAAGAGAAACCAAAGGGACGTTTTGTCTTCATTTTGCTGCTGCTATTTTTGTAATGAGGAATATATAGTAACCACTTCAACTGGGCTGTATACCAGTATTGCTGATATTTAAACATTAAGCAAAAAAAAATTTAGCACGTTTAAAATCTAAAAAAAAGCAAAATAAAAATTCAGGATTGCAAATCCCTGTGCTGTCCTTTTTACACCTTTTTTTTCAGACCTTGGCTCTGCTGCATCCACAGATCAAAGTTTCATGCATTGTCTCATTAGCCATCGTTTTAGTATGGACCCGTACACACAGAATGCCAGCTTGTGCCTCTGCTGCTCTTCATACACTGCTGACAGTGATAAACTGGGAAGTAACTGCTGCTTTGTCTGGATTTTGTAGGGTGGTTTTATCTCCAGCATTCCTCAGACCACAATTTCAATACAGAAAAACGTTCAGGCCAGAGTGATGGGAGACAATGGGAGTCATTTGAAATGAGGTTTGGCAACAAATTTGCTGACAAATGCTTCGGGATAATGCTTCTGGAGAGAAGTATGCTATCGGATATGTGACTTGTTAATTCAGTCTCAGGGAAGAAGGTTCAGACTCATCATTTACTGGACCCATTACAGGACTTAATCTGAAGATTTTGACATACTTCCAAGACAAATACGCTACCAAGAGTAAGACATGTTCAATAAGGTGTGTGTACTAGGAAATGAGGACTGTAATTGCCATACTGGAAGAGCTTTTTCTCTGTGCAGTTTAATAACCTTCTCCTACCAGTGTCTCTTCTGATGCAACATGATTCAGAGATGAATCATGCCAAGCAAATGTTAAGTGTCTTTATCATCGCATAGCAGACTTGACCAAATGGTTAGTGCTTGTTGTTGGCAGACACCCTAGGATTTGAATCCTACAGTGTAAAACATTACAAATTATGTCTCCTGTAAAGCTTGGACCTCTTCATTAAACACCCAGGAGGATGTTTATGGTATCCTTCTTACTCTGCAGATCATAGCAGAGGCCAAAATTCTTCAGCACAGGGTTTCTCTTTTCTTGTAACAGTGAATTGGACTGAAATTCTTTCCACATAGCTCTGCTCTGCAGGACAGCTTATGATAGAAACAGTAAGTCCAATACTGTTTGTCCTTAGCTGGCACTTAACCAAGACGTACATATTTAGCCTTTATAATCTTCCCTTGTGAAACAGCTTCCCCGGCCTGTAATAATTTCTGTCACTTTTTTCTGACCTCTCCCCAACTTCTGATTTTTCCACCTGATACTGAGGTAACAAAAGGAATTTGCTATCTTGGCTGTCACCCACATCATTAGGAAAAAAACATGGAATGACAGAATTACAAAGGCACGGGTTGCTGACTGTGCAGGGTAGTGATAACAAATGAAATATTTATTTACAAAATTACAAGCTGTAGAAATTAAATAGCATTTTAAAGATTTTTAAAACCTGCAAAATACTGAAGAATACTCTACATGTAACATTCTTCTGTGGTAATTTTTTTCTAAGTCACCATCATATGATAATTGAGCTTTAAAAACCAACGAAGTAATCTTAAAATGAGACCACCAGTCTGAGATCATTAATATCTAGGTATAGCATTGCCTTGTATCTCATTCACAATATGAGCCATGATTCCTTAATTTCATACACATTTATGTACACAGGCTCTCTAAGGTGTCAGTGAAAGTGTGGAGGAGTGTGGTATTTTGTCCATATGATCATGCTTAATGATTATGACCTATGATAGCAAGTGTTTTTGGCAAATCTTCTCAGATACATTACTAGCTATATTCCTATCTACAGACATACTTTTCAATGTAAGGTTGAACAATCTAAGGTTATTTGTACTGCACCTTTAGGGCTCCAAGGAATCCTGCAGCTTCTGCCCACCAGCATATTTAATTGTTACAATAACAGCAGCTCTTGATAAGTAACTTTTGTTTGTTTAGTTTAGAGTGCTTTAAAATAAGAAATTGCCTAAGAAGATTTGCTTCTTTTACAGTTTTGGTGTTCTAGCTGGTGCTTTCTTCAAGATGTACTTCTTAGAGATGCATCAAATTGAGTAATTGGATAACCGGTAGTGCTACAGTCTGGCCTTAAAATCTGTGTGTCCATTTACTGGTTGTGAAGTAACAAAATTCTCTAACTTAAGAGACTTTTTTTCTACACATGGTGGATAGTCTGCTGTTCTGAACACCCAGTGCTAAAAACAAATACTACCATTAAAAGAAAGGGATTTCAGTACATCAACAAAACAGGAGTTTGCAAAAATTTCTAGCATGCTGAACTCTTAATCTGAAAAATTTGTAAAAGAATGTAAAGCATCGCCAGTGATCTAGTACTTAAACTACTCGTGCTGAGCATTAGATCAATGTAGTTTGGGTGAATACAGTAACTGTCATGTGGAGGTTAACATCCCAGCACATCCCAGAGGAGACTTGTGGTGGACCATGTCCTTTTGGACATGCAGAACAAAAGCAGAATTGTTTATGGAGAGCCCATGACTCACCTGCCTATCTGGGGCCCGTGTGCCCTTTGGTATCTGAGGGAGTTTGAGCCCATTGGCCCCACAGATATGAGCTAGCGCGGAGTAACTTTAAAGATTGAGAGCACCCTCCCATAAATAGCCTCAGAGAACATCTCTACTGTAGAAAAATTATATTCAAAATAGCACATGGAAGCATTGGTGTGCAAATGGTATGTCTTCAAGAGGGTGTAATAAATGTTTGGGGTGGTTTGGTTTTGTTTGGTTTGTTTTTTTTTTTTTAATCTAACTGAAAGAAAAGCCAACAGAAGACAATTACAGTTTTTCACTCCTCCCCTAAAACTATCCTCCTTTTGGGCCTTGACCTAAGCTTTCTCAGGGCCACGGGCACTGTGAAGGTAGGACTTCAAAATTCTTCTTCCCACTATGCAATCTACAGCAAAGATGACATCAATTTATTTTTATCATTGCCATGTTCCCAAAGGTGGGAGAGAGCAACTAGCAGAGAATAACCAGACTGGACTTTGCTGGGTTTGAGCTTTTGCAGGGCAACTCTCTACGCTTTGGCTGACATAACCTTCCTCAGTGCACTGAAACGTGAGGCCACGTATCAGTGTCTGGGGGGTGGTGACCCCAAAATGGCGGGTCTGAAGGCCGTGAACAGGCAGTGGAGAGGCCCTCAGAGTCTCGCTGGGCTTTGCCTGCTGCTGGGAGAAGGAGCAGCAGTCCAGTGCCCGAGATCCACAGACCTCCTCAGGCCTGAGGGAGAGGAGAAGCCCAGGCAGAACTCTCCGCTTTATTTATTTATTTTTTTTTAAATTTCTGTCGCCTGTTCAGTGGGGGAAAAAAAAAACCCAAAACCCAAACCGCCAGATCCCGTCAAGTTTGTCGGGATGCCTACGCGCCCCGGAAGCCGCCGCCGCCAGCCTGCCCGGAACCTTTGGANGCTGGATCGTAAGGAAGATGGCGGCTGCCGTGGCGGGCCCACGTGGATGCGGGGCTGCTGTGGGCGAGGAGGCGGACAGCGGTAACGGGCGCCGCTTCCCAACGGGAGCGGGAAGGGGTTTGGGTCCTTCTCTGCTTGGACGGGCTTCTAAGGCCTGCCCGGCCCCCGCCGTGGGCCGGAGCGGCGGCTCCTCTCTGCCCCTTCCCAGCCCACTGGTGGGCCTGAGCCCCTCCTTCCCCCACTCCGGAGCCTGGGCCGAGAGTTGGAGCCGGTTGGCGGGGGCCGGCGGGAGCTAAGGTCCCGGCCCAGCCGCCTGCCGAAGCCGCTTCCCGGTGGGACGGAGGCAGCGGGGCGCGGGTTTCCCGCGGTGCCCGGTGGTGTTGTGCCTGCTCGCTGCCCGCTGGCCCTGTCCTCCCTGCGCTGTCGCTTTTGTTTTTTCTCTGCTTAGCCCGGGGAGTACCCACACCAGCTCATTTATTCCCTGGGCTCACCAAAGTAACTTTCGCTGCTGTGTGCCTCTGGGGTGCCCCTTTCTTGGAGGGGGAGGGGGGTGACTGGGCAGAGCTGGACGAGCTCCGGAGTGCGATGGACTGTGTGTCTGCCTGTGTCTGTCTGTATGAGACGAGGATCTGCTTCCTGCTGCGGAGGAAGGCCCTGAGATACGCCAATTACAGTAACCCATCAGGAGAGCAAGGAGTATTAACACAGCATAAACACAGTCACACTCCATACTTTATACGTAGTTCTCCACTCATTCTTGCCTCTTCGTGTGTTGTGAGGGTATACCTAACTAGTTGTGATCGTTTCTTAGTTAAATTACATAATTGGATTTTTTTTTCCCCGTTCTTTATTCTGGGAGGTATCAAGGTTGTGGCCATTGGAGCTGTAGCTCTCAGTGGTTGTGTTTGGTTTGAGGGTCAAAACTGAACTCAAGGGAAGGCCTTGTGTGAGAGCTTCTTTCAGAGCTCATTTCTGAATGATTGCTGTTTTTAACTGTATCTGTCTACACCTAGATCGCTGGGCAAATTTAGAAGAATGAAGTATGGAGATGTATATGTATATGTCTCCCCCCCCACCCGCCAGTTGGACTTTTTACATTAAATCTATGCCAGGCTTCAATCTTTGCAATTCAGAATAGAGCCTCAGGTCCTACTTCTGGTAGAGTTAATCTAGTTTACTTTGAAATTCCTCTGCTTTTTCTCATGCTGTTGACAGATCCTCAGATGTATTAAAGAATAAGTCATGGCTGCTTGTTGAAGCCTTGTTCATCTTTCTGTAATTGTTGAAAGCAAAATGTTGTTGATATTATCCATCATTATCCTCCTATTTTATTGGCAGAAAATACTGTGTAAAGGAGACTAATACATGGTTTTGCACTTTTCCTTTTTATAAGTCTGATCTGGTTTTTATAGCTAACTGTGGAAGTTGGTCCTAAGCAGTGTGTGGAATTCAGGTTTGGACTTTTGGTATCTGTTAGCTTTTGTATGTATAAAAAGTCGCAAGTAGGGGTTAATTCCTTGTTTAAAAAACAGATAGCAATATTCTACCATGGACAAGGCTTAGGGGTGAAAACTGGACAAATTGTTTTACATGTAGGAACCAGGATGTGGTGATGCACCTACTTCTTTACATGCAATGGTTTGAATTTTTTTTTTTTTTAATTTGGAAATCAGGATATGGAGACATACTGATATCATTAAAAGGATGCCTTTAGTAGTTTCTGAATGTGTTGAACAAATTTGCCACTTCTAAATCACCAATTTTAGTAAGGACTGTTGGAAAAAAAAAAACAAACTGTAATTTATCCTGTGTGGAGCGTGACACAACACTGTGTTCACCTTCGTGGTGTAAAAGTCATACTGGTATAGATAATGAGCAAGTATTCAGTAAGTATTTCTCTTCCATGTTTGTGATATAAACATATAATCTTGCTTCTTTCCATGATGATAACTAAATGCTGTCAGCCTTTAAAGTTTTGCTGCTATGTTGGTTTTTTTGCTGGTTCAAAAAGGCACACATAGAAGGCAGAGTAAAGAGTTAGTCTGGCAACAGAGTGTATATTTGTTTGTTAAGTAATTAAATAGGCAGTTGATTAATAAGGAATATCGTTAACAGCTGTCTGCATGGTTTTATGGAAAACGGATCTGCTGAAGCAGTCCTGACTTCATTCTCTTAATGATTTGCTTGATAAACGTGGTTCATGGGATATAGTAGTGCTTACAAAGTAAAGCACTTGGCTCAGTAGTACTTAACATTGTGAGTTTAAAATACTCTAAAGTAGTGTGAGAGTTGTAGATGGATGAAAGCCAGTCAGCTGGTATTTCAGAGTTGGTGGGGAATTGTCCCCTTGCTGGTGGGACTCCAGAGGTGTCAGAAACCAGCCTCCTTCTGTCGAGCACTTGATTTGCAGCCTTGAAAGTTGTATATAACAGAATTAATATAAAACTTTTGGGTGGCATAAGTGTTAGTGGAATGGTAGTTAATAGTGGCAGGATACTTGCTCTGCTTTTGATTGTGTGATAAAGTAGGTCCACTGAAATAACATATTTTAGCAGACCCTAAACTTGCAGCGTGTTTCATTCTAGTTAATCTTCTGCACTGTTGAAGACTTTAATTTTGCTATTTGACCCACTGAACAGACTAATGAGGGAAGTGGGGGATTCGTCATGTGTTTGATTTGCTGTCTAGTTGGCTGTTCTGTCCTGTCTTGCTGTTGCTTCATTCCAAACTTCAGTATTTGAACTTTAATTCCTTCTTTTTTGTTTTGAACGGGGCATAGGGTAAGGAAACTTGGAATTTGCGGGTGTTTTATTTGTGACTCAAAGCTGTGACCAGTTACTTATACCAGAAAAGTTCAGTGCCTCTGGTTTCTTTTGAACTACCCAACAACTGTCTTGATTCTTTTATTTCACAAATCAGTCTCCCTTCTGTGTTTATTATACTTAGGTAATCGTATTTTTGCTGGCATTATTTTTCTTGAGCAGGTTTTGCTTTCATGTAAGAAACGGCCCCCTACCTTCAATTTAATTCACGTGGCTGTTTGCATTTAAACACTAGATGTCACTGTTGCAGTTTGTGTGTAAGTATGTACATACATACATATATGCATACATATGTGTGTGTATATGCATTTATAAATTACAATTTTTGAACTGGAAAATACATTTTTTTTCCCCAAACTTGCCACTCCTAAACATCAAAATATTCATTAATCTAATAACAAATTTTCAAGGCTGCCTTTTCCCTTTTACCCAACCTCTTAATTCACTTTAAATCATCATTGAGATGAGCAAGCGCTTGCACTGGATACTTTCTAATAAATTCATTATGGTGGTGTATGCCTGCTTGAGGAATTCATTGTAACAGCAAGCAGTACATGGCCCTGAACTCGAATAACATTTACATATGGAGCAAATTAAGCTAGTGATGGATCCTTACTAGAAACAGAACTTCCGATACTTTTTTTTTGTTCCTTTTTTTTACCCCTAGATTCTGAGTTAAGCTCAGGACTTCCAGAAGACAGCTACTCTTCAGGAGGTGAAGCCCTGGACGGTGATGATGAAGATGAAACGACAGCCCTTGGCGATGTGGTTGAAAAGGCAACAAGCTCCAAAGCTGGCCCAGGTGCAGGCTGGGCAGATGCCATGGCAAAAGTGCTCAACAAAAAGGTTCCACAAAATAAGTCCACCATCTTGGCCAAGAATAAAAAACTGGAGAAGGAGAGAGAAAAGGAAAAACAAGAAAGGCTGGAGAAGAGAATGAAGGTGAGAAAAAGATGCAGTATCTTGTACAATCACAGTCAGATGGGGATACATGCAAGATCCCCTCAGGGTGGATTTGGGAGAGTGCTCTGAGACCATCTTCGGTTTTGGAATCTCTCCTTCACTGTGATGTCAAGTAGCTTCAATTTTTTTACTTTCCAGGCAGTCATGCTGTAGGGCTTTTTCTTTCACTGCTTTTTCTGAGCCATCAGGCAGGCTGATCTTTGGCAGCAGGACTGTTCAAGTCTGTCAGCTTAAGGTGCTTTGTTGTTGAGAGGGTGAAAGCAGCTGCTTTAAGCTTAGTTTTCTAATTGCTGTTGTGAATTATACCCCAAATTAACTTTGTTGGCATTACAGGTTGAAATAGTTCTCTCTCGTCGACAGTGCGAGGGAGAAAGAGAAGAAAACTGCTTTCATTTAAGTTCTGCTGTGACTTCCAAAGTCAAAGAACTCTAGGTTGAGATTGTAGTAATCGTTGATGTGGTTGTGAATCGTTGTTTACTCACCTAAATGATTTTCCTGGTAGGAGTTTTCTGTTACAGTGTCTGTGCCTTAAATTGCTTTTGGTTCTGAAACTGTTACGAAGAAAACAAAACTATGTTGGCAGTTAAGTCATTTGTTTGTGTGTCTTTAGTGGAACTTTTAATTCCAGGCTGTGATTGATTTACCCTCAGGCTAAAAATACATTAATAGTTCTAATGTCTCATCTTATCAGTTCTGTTTCAATAGGATAACCAGGTTATCCACCTGACAGTCTGGGACATGCTGTGGTTAGGCCACGGCCTACCTTTTAAACACAGAGAGCTTCAGTACGGCATCTGCTCAGTTATGGTTGTCCCAAATACCTGTTCTCATCCAGTAAATACGTGGGAGTACTGCAAAGCAGAGGTGGGCTGCAGGTCCCCAAACTGTCTTGTTTATCTTTAGAAAAACATGAGAATAGTCTGCCTTCTTTTAATTTCTTGCTGATGGAAGCTAGAATAGGGCAGTTCTTTCGATAAAAGTCCAAAACATGGTCATAAACTCACAAATTCGTAGTAGTCTGCCTGGAATTACAAAAATAAGGACTCTGAAATTCCGTGAAAGACTTCTTGTGTAAAACAGACTTAATGCAACATCACCACGCCTAGAACACTGTTAAATTGTTAAAAGGGGGAAGAAAAAAATCACTGCCTTACTCTTGAAGCAGAGGCTGGGGGAATACAGTGTTCTGCTATTGTAGTAGAAAAAAAGCTGGTGGTGTTGTGGCCCCTGGTAATGGGAAAGCAGATCAGTTTTCTTTTGAAACAGAGTGCCTCAAAACCCCACAAAAATCAGTGTTGTGCACAGGAGTTGTTCTCCAGTGGGAACTTGGTGCTCTTCCTGTTCTGCCTGTTACAGACTTTGCCATGCATCACTGTCTGTCACAAAGCTGTGCCACAATTAATTCAGCTGGGGAAGTCAAATTCCTAAGGCTCAAAATGCAATATACCTGTCTTGATAGACCCAGGATTTTGTTATGTGTAAATTTCAATGTGATCAACTTGTGAAGTCTTGGAGTTGAAAGCTGTCTTTGAATAATTTCCTTGTCCCTAGCAGTCAGCATGAAAGCATTTGAGTTTTTCTAGACTCCTTTTACTTGTCTTGAGCCAGAGGCATCACACTGGTGCAACTTTTCTAGTTTTTGTTACTGGAGGCAAGTGACTCTCTGAGATTTGACTGTGGCCCCTGGTGTGTCAATGCAAGAGACTTGCCTCAGACCTGTTGTCCAGCCCCATGCTGGAACTCCACTTAGCCTCAAACCAAACTGAGTTTTGGTGATTTATCTTTTTTTTCCTCTTGCTACATACTCTATCAGAGTATGCTGCATTCTGCAATGCTCCATGTTGTTTCACATAACAATATTTATAACGCAGCTTGATAAAAAGCGGGAGTGGGAAATGATGTGCCGAGTGAAGCCAGATGTTGCCCAAGACCGAGACAGAGAAAGAAATCTTCAGAGAATTGCCACGAGGTAAGAGTTTTTCTGAATGCTTTCCTTGAATATATGTCTATCGAAAAAAGGAAGAAAAGGGGAAGAAATGGCCTGCGCAGGTAATCTGTTTCCAATCAGATTGAACTCTTAAGAGGTGACTAGCAGGAGCAGAGTGATTTATATACAGGTCTGCATTGTACAGTATCAAGTTCAACAAAAGATTTCAGAAGCTTTATGAAAGAGTAAAAATTTAGATGGGAATGTAATGTTTGCTTAACAGAAGTGCTTTGTTGGATCCCCTCATTTTGTTCATTTAATGCTTAAAAAATGCAGAACAGTTGTTTCTACTACTCTGTTTTTTCCTTTTCTGCAGAGAATTCACCAGACCCACGTTTAAGTTCAGTTGCCTGTTCTGTGTTGCAGTAGTTTGGTTCAACTAGTTCTGCGACGCACCTTGATGCGCTGTCTGTATCTGTCTCCTTACTCATTCCTCTGCCTTGTCCACCTACTTTAGCTGCTCTTAAGATCTTGCCTGAGGAATTTAATAGCTGGTTGTAGATGAGTAACATGCTTTTGGGTATTTTTTTGGTTTCACTGATCTCAGTGCCATGTTATCTTGCTTACATCAGGGTCTGAATAGTTATTTGTGGATTTGTTCATTTCTGGTTCATAGCAATAAGTGTGATAATAATAGTAAGAGTGAAAATTTAAAGCTTCTTAGATTGTAATAAATGAAATGAGGTTCAAAGTAACCATTTTGGGGAGCTAGAAGCTATCCAGCATCTGCCCTGATTAGTTGCTTTGGTAGAGGGTTCATTTCTGTAAAGGGAACTTGAGTTAAAAACTGTTTTGTTTTGTTGTTTTTTTTTCCCCATCCCAGAGGTGTTGTACAATTATTTAACGCTGTCAGGACACACCAAAAGAATATTGATGAGAAGGTGAAGAAAGCTGGGAGCTCTGACAGGCAGCGTACTAAACTGCTGTCATCTGTGTCAAAGAAAGATTTCATCAGTGTTTTAAGAAACATGGAGGGTGTTAAAGGAAGGAAGAATCCAGATGGAAAGGCCACAAAAAGTAAACAGGTAGGCTTTGGCTGGGAGAAAAAATGCATACAAGATACCTTCTCAGTATAATTGCTGTTCATTAATGTGCCTGCTCTTCAGAACACCTGTGAGCCAAGTGCCTGGGTTTCTTTGAAACTACTTAGGAAGGGAGCAAGTAGCTCTTAGCCTGTTTTCCCTGACTTTTGAGTGTCAAGGTACAAAACACAGGAAGCTCCTCTGATAAGACATCAAACCTTGTGTACAAATAACTTGGTTTAGCTGTGTGTTTAAAAAAAGAATATGAAAAATTGGATTTTATCTTGGATTTTGCACCAACCACGGAACAAACTGCTAGATTTTAGTGGGTTGTGACATTCAGAATCTGGCCAATAGTAGTTAATCAGCTCTTTAAAATTGTTAAAGGCACGGGGGCTTTTCATCTTACATGGTGTATTAAACTGTACTACTTCCATGTACCCATGGTTTTGGACATTGCAAACTCAATTCCTCTGGATGATTATGGTATATGGAACGGAAGGGCTTTGCCATACAAGTGAATACCACAACAGAAAGAAACTGAGACATACTAAACATTCTATGTAGGCTTTTCTTTCCCTAGTTCTCTGTGTTTGTGTTAGGCTGATGTGGCTTTATTGCTGTAATGATGTTTTGGAAAGAAGTATTTTAACACATTCCACTTTTTCCAAATGTGCTCAAGAGAGATACAGTGTAGTTGGACTCGTGCAACTCTTTATCGGTTCTTTCAACTCATCAAGTAGCTCAGGGTTGAAAACAAGTTGCTCAGACATACTCTTTCTTGTATTTCAGAAGCTGCACGTTTTTGAAGCGTATTTGTGTTCAGGTTTGAACTTTGTGCTTAGTAGTGGGTGGAATACTTCTGTGGGCCAAGACTCACAGCAGTTAACTAATGCTTTTCTGTGCCAGAAAGAAATATTTTAATCAGTTGGGAGACAACAGTTTGTCATATGTTTTTTGTTTGCGTGCACTTGGGGAGCATGCTGAAACACTGCCTGGCATGAAGAGCTCATACAATTTTCATGCAAGTGTAATATTAAAGTATTTTTTTAAATTCTTCGTATAACGAGAACAATTTAGCTTGGTGCTGACACTTTATTTCTCCTTAAATAATTCCAGCTTGCTTGTTTGGGTGGGGGGTAGGGTGGTGCGTGTGTATGGTTCTTCCCCCCTCCTCCCATCCNNNNCTCCCCCCCCCACCAGAATAGCAGAAAAGTGATAGCAGTGGCAGTGCCAACTACTATTGTAGTAGGCATTAAATCAACAGCTGAGAAAAAAACAGGACCTTTTTCTCTTTGTGTCAGATTGTAGCAGGGCAATTTTCTAATTACTAGGTCAGAAAACATAGATTGCAAATGTTTCTATACTATTAAAAAAAGTCCTATTTTGGCAGCATCAGTAACAGCGTATTTCCATTAAAGTGCTCTGGAGATGCTTTAGATGCTGGCTGGTTAGTGTAGGTTTTGAGTATTGATACAGGTGCTGTTTTCACATTGCTTGTGAACAAAAACTCCAGATTTTTGGAGTTTTTCGTTAATATAAGGCTATATTTGTAGCTTTGGGTTTTTATTTGGGTAGGGGGTTGGTTTTTTTTGAATAGCCATGTCTGCCTGGATAGACCACCCTCTCTCCCTTGTTGCATTTGCTTCAGTGACTCTCCATAACTGAACCAAACTCTTTAATAGCTCCTTTTCAAGCTGTTCTTAATCTGCCTTATTTTCTCTTGAGAACATATCTTACACATTTAGCAGGCTCCCATCCTTGTAGTTGTTGATGCTTGAGGTTGAGGCCAAAATGTGATCTTCAGTCTCCTCCTCAGAATTACAGAAACATTTAGCCACTGAACAATACTGCTGGCCTCCACTGTCATATCTCTACTTCTTGGTCTTTGAGGGTTTTTCAGAGAGTAGTAAGCAGGGATGAGGTGAATTCCTTGCAGCAGGCGCTTGGTAGATTGTTTGTGCCATCTGAAAGCTTTTCTTTGTTTGTTTTGTGGGGTTGTTTTTTTGGGTTTTGGTGTTTGTTTGTTGTTTTTTTTTTTTTGTAGCAGCCTGCTTTGTTTTTAGCAGTTGAGAGTATGGCGCGTATTTCATTTTTAACAAACAGGGGGGAAATACATTTATTTATCGCAACAAAAACAGTGGAAGAGATGCCAATCCCAAACTCTAGGCACTCTGCCATCAATTAAAATGCAGTCCAGAACAATAAAAACACTACCCCACCCACATAAAGCAAGCAGTCAGCAGGAAAAATAGCAGAATAAAGTTTTACCAGTGAAAGCAAACCTTTCTTGACTCAAGCCTTGTGCTGTGAAAGGAGACTTGACTCTATTTGTGAGAATGGGCAAATGCTTTTTTCTTATTCTACGGTGGTTTTTGGATGCAAGATTTGCTGCCGTATTTTTGAAAGTTTGGTGGCTTCTTCCAAATGTCAGGAGTTGTTGAAGAAACCCCTTGTAAAGCTCTGCTGTGGTTGACTATGTATATGCACGCATGAGAAAAAAGAAATTAAATGCTCTGTAAAGGCCCATCTGTAGCAATGGGATTTCACGGTAGCACAACTACCTAAAAATGTTTGTTCTCTATTTCTATCAGCTTCATGCATGAATGGGAAAGACGGGTAACCTGTGCCCTGTGAGAACATTGTTTATAGTCTTGTATACCTTCAGCCATTGGCCTCAATATTGCTTCGTGTACACCCACCCAATGTAGCTATGGAAGAAAGACTCTAAGGCTGTGAAAATTTTCCTGTGCCATGTGAAACTGTAGCCCTTCTTGGGGTTTTGTGTACCCAGATGGGAGTAATTACTGTTCTGAGCTGGAGCCAAAAGCTTTGCCTTTCATATCGTTAGCTGTTTATCAAGGTATTTCTTAATCCTTGCTGAGCCAGCTGACTTGTGTAATATTTTTCCCTGTTTTTTTCTAAGGTACTGTACATGATGCTTGCCTCAGGGTAAGATCATCTAATTTACCTCCCCTCACCACCTTACCTGAAAGCCTTGCAGCGTGGGAGAAAAATGTAATAATTTTCTTTTTTAGAAAAATCCCACTTGTTTGTTGTTTGGGTGTTTTTTTGGGGAAGTGTTTATTGGGAGATATGAAAGCTTTCAATCTTGTCCAACACAATCCTTCCAGACCAGGTTTTCGTTTCAGTATGTGTTGGTTGTATCTTGCAGCTTCTCACCTGTAGGATACTATAAGAAACATTATTAAACTACAGGTTTAAAAAAGGTACATATCAGAGATGCTGTCTTTCCAGCCCTAGAGGCTGAAGTCATCTTTATATCTATAGAAGAAATACAGAAGTAGGTAGTTGTGGAGTCCTTTGTGTTTTCTTTAGGTCCTTAAGAAATTTCTGGGTGCTCTTAGGATTGTGGGTTAGGGAAGTACCTTTGCTTCCAGGGTTGTGTGAAGTTTCTGGTTTTAGAGTTGCACAGACGTGTTGGCTGGTGTAGTGAATTACATGAGGTCTTGAAATCTTTAATAGTAAGAAGGCAAAAAAAATTCAGAGTTAACATTCATGGAACAGCCTCGACTCTTCTCCCTTGCTGCATGTCAGTTACAACAGGGTCGTTCAGTACCAGGAGCTCTGATCTTGACTTTTCGGTTGTCATTTGTGCTACTCCCTGTAAAGCATTACTGGGTGGTAAAACATTTTCTAATGACATAGAAATAACTGGCATGGAAGTTACAAATATTCTTTCTGATAAGCGTAACCTGCACTCCTTGACCTTTAATTTTGAGTTAGGCCTTTGTGGCATGGTTTTCTGAATCACCTGTGTTTGCTCCAACTTGTAAGTTTTCTGACACCAGATTTGTTGCAGAGCATTTCAGTGGTGGAAGCGAAAGCAGGATTTCCTGGTCTACTTCAGTAGCCATGATCCAAATTCTGCAAGGTAATTTTTCTGTAAACTGTGCTGACTACATGACTTGGAGGTACAATTTGCTTCCTGTGTTGTGATGGCATCTGGAAAAACTTGGTGTATTGATCTCAAAATAGTACCTATTCTAAAATAATTTATTGATGGGAAGGAAGATGAGCGGAGAAGAATACAAGTGCTATTTCATATCAGCTATTGCTCACATGGGACTTGAAATAAAATGCTTTTCCAGAAAAGTTCCTTCTGCCTGAAGTGTATTTTATAAATGCTTCTAGTGTTTGGTAAGTAATTTGTAAACATAGTGATTAGAGTCAGGTTTACTATAGATTTTTCTTTTGTTTGTAAGACACTTAATATTCATAAATAATTTTAAACAGTAGTTTGAAGATTGTTAAAGGGCAGGAAGAGTACTGTGCTTCTGCCTTTGACTGCTGTTCTTGCTGGGACACAAGAAGTGGCATGGGGGCTTTCATTTTTCAAGTTAGATGGGGATATAAATGTGCTTTGCAGCTTAAAAATTAGATCTGTTTAAAAGCCATTAGAGTGACTGCTTTCTTTTTCTAGCCACTGCGTTAAGTACTGGCCATTGGCATGTTGTTCTGCTTTTTTTCCCGCAGTGTAGAAATGGGGAGGGGAAAAAACCCAAAAGATTTTCATCCATATACCTGTTTGGAGGGACAGTAGTCTTAACAATTGCTTCAACCAGCTGTAGGAAATAGTTTGTTTCTGAAGTATGGGTGAAGGCATAGATGACTTCGAGAAATTTGGTAAGGTACATCAACACCTCTTTTAATCTTAAAAGGAAACTTTTTTTCTTAGGTGATAATGACGTTGCAGAGTAGCAGAAGTTTATTACTACAGCTGTTATATGCTGGTTTTGCAGAACTAATTGAAGGAGTAACCAAGCGCGCATGTGTTCCAGCAGATTTGAGGGGGCAGCCAAGTATTAATTTAGTTCAGCTGCAGCCAGAGTAGATGTGTGCTCCCAATTTTAATAAATGTCTTCCCATCACACGCACAGAAACTTTTAATTTGGGTTCCTTTATAAATTGTGCATTTGTATCTGTTTTTCCTAAATGTGTGTACTTTCTTGTGAAGGTCACCTCATACATGTTTGAAGCTGATGCTGTTATTGTAGTTTTTTGGGTTTGTACCAAAAGGTTGCTGACTACCTAATTGTATGCTGTATTCTGATTTTTATCCCTAGGGATAAATGCAGTGCAGCCTGCCACCAGTGTGCTATATCCTAAATTCCTTAGGCGCTTTAAGGTAAAGGGTTGTTGTGCAGTATTAGAAGTAGTTTGATGGTGACATTTTTACTTTAAATCTGTTTACAGGAAGATGTATTGACTTACCTGGTTTGGGTCATCAGCAGAGTTAGGTTTTTAAGATGTACAAGCTCAGTTCCCTAATCTGTTGCCATAGCTGGTAACACACATCTGTGTTAACATGGGAATGTGGGTCTTTGTCAATATTTAAATGTGTATTTGATTGATGAATGTCAAGAACTTGACACAGTAAGTTCAACTCCAGATAAGAGGATTAAGGGCCGTGTGATTGCTGTATTTTAGTAGGTTCCCCCTTTTTCCTGTGTTTTTATCCTCAGACCTCAATGTCTTTTTTTTATGCTCTTCATGTTTTGTGTTCCTGACAGGTTCTTTCCCCCTGCACCCGAGGGCCAAGCATGCAGCCCAGCATCCTGGTGCCTGATGCGAGAGCAGCCCTGACAACTGCTCACACAGAAAGACCAGTTCCCTGTTTGTCATCATGAGTCATGCATGGTCCAGTTTAATGCTGTCTTCTAAGATGCAGATAGTATGTGATCAGTGAGGACAGATATTTTAAGAGAGTTTGGATACTAAATGCCTATCGTATCTAATGAGGTGATGACCTCAGGTTTGGGGAGGGCAGTCTTCCAGATGTTTATTACTTGGCTAGATCCAGGAAAATGTTTATGGAGATAGCAAAAAACACATCCACAGCTCCAAAATACATCCTTAACTGATTTTTAAGTTCAAAAAGAATGAATGATGCAAGGTTTTAATGGATGCCTGTAGGAAGTGTCTCTTTCTTTCCTCCTTAGAGCTGTAGACAAAATATTTTAAGTTTGTCTTTCTGTGAAAAGGGATGAAGAGATTTTAGTTGAAACATTGTGAAAGTCTTCAGCATGAAGCAGTTGAAGTGTTGGCAGATTTTGTAAGTGAATATAAAGAGGGACTGGTGATTGAAATGTCAGGCAATACTGAGACAGCTCGATCTGTCATACTTGAGACTAACTTGCCTTGGTATTTGACTGTTATTGCACAGGATACTATGATGGTGTTCTGTTTTCCCAGAAGACATTGCAAAGCTTTTTTTCACTAAAACTATGTCTAAAACAACCGCATTTGAAAAACTTGTGGTATACATCTGTTATGGGTTTGTGTGGCGCGGTTTTCTTTGGCAGTGGGGGAGGGGGCTGCAGAGGTGGCTCCTTTAAGAAGCTGCTAGAAGCTCTCCTGGCCCCAAAAAGTCGGACTCTCCTCTGGCCCAGACAGGGAGTGATGGTGAGAGCACCTCTGGGAGAACATATTTAAGAAGGGGAACCGGCAGTGTGGGGGTTGGGGGTAACGTGAGAGGAACCCCTTTGCCGATACTGAGGTCAGTGAAGAAGGAAGGGGAGGAGGGGCGCCTGAGGAGGCTGATGGCCCTGCAGCCCGTGGTGAGACGGCAGGCTGTCCCCCTGCAGCCCAGGGAGGTCCATGGTGGAGCGGAGGCTCCCGAAGATGGCCATAACTCCATGGTAAAAACCGTGCTGGAGCAGTGTGAGACTGGAGAGCAGCCTGCAGAAAGGACCCGCGCCAGGGAAGTTTGGGAAGAACTGAAGCCCGCGGAAAACACCCGCGCCAGGGAAGTTTGTGAGGAACTGCAGAACACAGAAAGGAACCACGCTGGAGAAGTTCATGAAGGACTGTCGCCCGTGGGAGGGACCCCATGGTAGAGCAGGGGACGAGTGAGGAATCTTCCCCCTGAGGAAGGGAGCGGCAGAGACAAGGTGTGGCGAGCTGACCAAGCCCCCGTCCCCTGTTCCCCTGCGCCGCCGTGGGGAGAGGGTAGAAAGAACCGGGAATGGAGCTGAGCTGGGAAGGCGGGAGAGATGGAGAGAGGTGTTCTGATATTTGGTTTCCCTTCCTATACCCTTGTTTTTGATTTGATTTGTAGTCAATTAAATTGATTTTTTGTTTCTTCCCCAAGTTGAGCCTGTCTTTCGCCCGTGACCATAAGTGGGGAGTGATCCCTCCCAGTCCTTGTCTCGACCCACAAGCTTACCTTTATATTTTCTCCTCATCCCAACGTGGCCAGGCGTGGGGGTGGGGGGTGAGTGAGCGGCTTCCTGGTGCTTTGTTACCAACTGAGCTGAAACCGAAACCACGACAACATCTTCTTTGATCTTCCTGTAAGTATACAAAGCACAAAAAGTCAAATCCTATTAGACTTTTTATCTGGTAAATTGAGTTGGAAGCCTTACAAAAGCAGCTCTCCACTTTTGGCTTTATTCGTAACTCTTATAGGCAGGGCAGCATACTTAGACAAATAATGCATACAAAAAATGTATTTTATAAAAAACTGTTCTCTGGAAGTAAGAAAGATTGGGTGGAGTTTGTCTGTCTTAACCAGTTTGTTTCCTCCATCTAAGCATTTTCTATTGGAAATTATGTTGAAAAGTGATTCCCTTACTTTGAAGCTGTATTAAAGTATAAAATGTTATGATTTCCAGAGTGTTGAACTAGCAGATGTGTATTATAAATGACCTTTGTGGGCACCTACTCATACTCATCTCTTTATCTTGGTACACTTCAGGAGTGGTGGGTCAAACTGCTTCTAGCTTCCAATGGTTAGAGGGTTGTTGAATTCAGTATTTTTTTCTATGGGAAAATCTGGCCAGTTTTTAATAAGTGTTCCTGAAATTTACCAAAATCTTAGAAAAATATACTTTTT